>NQIM01000244.1:0-61091 GCA_003426235.1 Xylaria polymorpha
AGTAGCTTAGATTTAAAGAACTTAGATATATATTGCCTCACTTAAACAAGTTTCCAAACAGTTCTCACTTTTAAGATCAGCAAGTTGGATGGCGGGGTATACCTCTATAAACTTAACAGTCTCGATTTATAGCTTGAAATTCTTTTTTTATGAGTGAAAACAAGTAACCGATCTACTTATATTATCATCCATTGGCCTTCGTATGAAACCAAAGGGCCCCATCTTTCTCACGCCTCATCACCTTCACTTTGACGGACTTATTCATACAGTTTCGACCACCTCAACGAATACCGCGAGATACACGTCATGTATGATACCTAATTAGGCTCCAGACACGTTGGTCGTTTCCTAATGCTTTTTCCAAGCTTTGAAAGGATGGTTTAGGACGTGACTTCTACGTCGATGTTTAAATAATGACACTTTGCGTCATGTCCTAGAATACAAATAATAGCGTCTGAGACTGCCAGGAGTCTTCAATGCTAGCGATTGTTGTATTATCAGTGCGTATACTGTGGCATAGTCAATGCACCTAATAGCGAGCAGGCTGATGATTGACCTAGAAGTCTTCGCTAGAGAAAGGGCTCGATCGTTGAGGAGTTAACTGTTGACGCGAATGTCGTCGTTGTCTCTCAAAGAAGTTTGGATCGCCTTCGCACAATAATCCCTGCTATATAATTATACCAGTGTTCTTTGTCATAAGTGGTTTGTACCGCAATACTAGTCATTTAGTGATCACATTCTGTGGCTATATTTACTCCGGATCTGGGCAATGTAGGGCAAAGGAGATCGGGTAGCTAAGGCTCATAGTGCCTAATTCATCATAGTAAGGGGGGGACTGTTTACGGTCTGGTAAAGGTTCCAAGGTATGAAATGTGTTGCTGTAACTTCTCGTTACGCGATAGGTCCCAAGACATTTCCATGAAACTACTATTACAACACAGACTTATCCTGTCTCTCTCTGCCTCTCTCTCTTCCTCCTCCTTTTTCTCCCTTCCTTTTTTGTTTTTGGTTTAAGGGTGCCATAACTTGCTAACTTCAAACAAAAACGGTAGAGAGGTCACGTTGCTCAAGCGGATGAAAATAGGGAAAAGAATGTTAAGAATTATCCCCACAGACAGGAGAAGACCAGTATACCGAACATAAATAATTTATAGTCAATAATGATAATATTTTAAATACCTACTTGAGGAGCTTTAAAGTTTATCTAAATAATAGATGTAGTTAAAGCAACATCAGACTAGTTCTCCAACGTTCATAAATTATTCAAGTTATAGCAATCTCAAGAACCATCGTAAATATTATGCGCGTCCATATGCCGCAACGATATAACTAGGCTTCCCGGCGAATGACTGCGGTGCCACTACAACTTAATCATATTGACCAGACGCAATTCATATCCCAGCTGTCACAAGGCATAGAGACAAAGGGACTTCTGTATATAGTCAGAATAGCTTCACGTAGATGTTTTAGAGCCCCTCGTGCAACGACAAGAGTCTATTGCCTACAGCCTACTACGGTTAATGACACCAGCCAAATATTCTCACGGATATCAGATATCTCCAGTGGAACAGAATGTGGCAGATTACCTATTTTCGACGGGGGCTAATTATTGAGATCTAACGCCTTTCATTCGGTATTGGCAATACGTGGAAATGAATTATACGATTCCTGCTCAAGATCTTACTATTACCGTCCTGCTACCTGGATAATTACCTGGAGCAATTTGAAGCTCTAAGCTTCCGCCGGTGCCTTAATGGACAAAGCCTCCTTTTTATTGAACTACCTACTTAATGTAGGTACTGCTAATTTTCCTGCCTTTGGATGGAGGTAGTATATACATAGCAGGTAAGATACGGATATGTTTGATGCTGACGGAATGAAGCACATTGAGCGCCTGCATGGCAATTAACGATGCTGGGGGCGGATGTAGGCTAGTCACCTTCCCTACATAGGTACTGTACTAGGTACCTACCTAGTAGGTAGGTAGGTTACATAGGTACAGTAGGTACTTGAATTACGTGCATGTGGCGGGGTAGCTTGCATTGAGTAGGTACCTAAGGTACCACAACGGACCAAGACCCCGCTATCCAGCTATCAGGCAATCACAACGCGTTGTCTCATGCGAAACCAGAGCTTCTTTGATACTAACCAGCAACGATGGTAGTTTCTTCAAACTTGCCACGTTATCACATCCTCCTATGCTATGTATGGGCTTGCATGGGCTCGAATCAATACTAGATGGGCCTACCATTAAGAATGGACAACATACACGCACCAACAGTCCCCTCGGGACCATCATCCCGACCGGTCGCGAATGGCAACGTGACGCAACTCTCCTTTGCCGAGCTTCAGCAGAAGAAGGATAATCTGGAAGCTGAGCTGAAGGCTCTGGGTGGTGTCCTGGACTCGGTTCGTCTATTGGGATCACTTGCGGGCCTGTGCTGACTGAGCATCTAGCATGGCGTCAATATGGAAACGCCGTTGATCACACAAGATGGATTTCCCAGAGCCGACATTGATGTGGCGCAGAGTAAGTCTTTCTGAAACGGTCAATATAACTCGATGGCCGGATCTAATTCCTCTCGATAGTACGTACGACACGATCGCGCATCATCTACTTGAAGAATGACTACAAGGATCTCATGAATTCTATCGAGAAGCATCTGCACGAACATTTTGCAAGTCTGCAAGACATCGGCGATGTTGCTTCCAACTCTGGTCCTACTAACCAAGCTATGATGATGGGAGACTCCATTCCCGAGACCTTAGAAATACCATTCGCTAAGGTGAATAGCGTGGTTGCGGATAGTCCAGCTGAAGCCGCTGGTTTGAAAGCCGGTGACGAGATCAGAAACTTTGGATACGTAAACAAGAGTAACCACGACGACCTCAAGAAAGTAGGAGAGTGTGTCCTGGGGAATGAAGGGGTAAGTCTAGTTTCAAATATTTTGAACGCGGACACGCGTGCTTGGGTAGGATACGAACGACTGACTTGATTCAGCATCGAGTTCTAGTCAAGATCTCCCGACGAACCGATTCTGGCACGCGACAGGAACTCCAGCTCTACTTAACACCGCAACGTAACTGGGGTGGTCGGGGTCTTCTTGGTTGCCATATTCTTCCAATGTAACATAATCTTCCGAGAAGGCTGGTCTATGATGAAATGCCTCTCACCTACGTATGCACGGATTGGTGCCTAGTTTAAACCTAGGTTAGAGGAATCCGCGCATATTTCGCAATATATTATTAATACGACATCCCAACACAAGTTAGGAGCGCTTGGGCAGTGCTGATTAATGGAGATAGTAGGCTATCAATGGCTGTGGGAAGCATATAAACTAAAAGTAGAGCCTGATAAGACGGCGATAGGTCGACGAATGTCTACTAATAAGAAAAACACAGTCGACTAACTAGATACCAGAATAGTCTTTGCCTGATACGAAGTAAGCCTCACTCCATCCCTGTAATGACCATGGCAGAAAACCGCGGCAAATGATTTTGGTTGTTCCTGTTGGGTTTGATACCCAAAGTGCGTGTCCTGGGTTGGAAAATCTTATAGAAAGACCTGACTAGTACCTATTAGGCACCAAAAAGATTAATAATGATCGAACTTCTTTGGGAGGCAACCTTCTTGAAGGAGATAGGTAGCCTGGAGGAGATAGGTACCTAGTGAAACTTGTTGGGTGATGTTGGTGCTCTATTAGGCATCCACGGCTCCTTGTTTAGAACTTGAATATGGGGGGGGGGTGGTGGTCTGTTGACGGAAGCATAAAAGCACATTCCAGCAGCGAAATCAGCAGAAAAGCTGCTACTAGGCACTGTACAGTACCTACCTAGTCCGGGCCAAGACACTGCAGTACAGTACAGCACCTACCTAGCTTCCCTACCTACCTTAGGTAGGTACTGTACTTACTTTAGGCGCTTGCGCAGACTGACTGTCCAGAGACATCACGTGCTTCGGCCTGCCCCGCAACCACCAACCACCAACCAGCACCACCCAATTTTTCGGCGGCCCAAGCAAGGTCCTCACCCAAAAAAAAAAAAAAAAAAAGGCCCGCCCTCCAAACTCTTTCTCGCAAGAACGACCATCATCGGTGAACCGCCACCAAGTCAACCCCTTCCTTTGCGCAACTCCCCCCCATCTCATCTCCCTTCACCTTCCCTAGAGGTACGCACCCCCCAGATAAATACATACCTGTCTAGTCCAGCCAACTCCTTGCGACAACTATTTCATTCCACCATCAACATTCTCTCGCGCGCCAAAGACCACCCCCACACTGACGTCGGGTCTAGTCTTCGCCCTCTGTTTACCCCCCCCAACGACACCGCCGATTCGCTCACCAACGCACACGATGGCGCAGCCGGCTCCTACCTTCAAGCTTGTTCTCGTAGGCGATGGTGGTACTGGCAAGGTATGTGATATCTCGAGATCTTGCTATGGCTCTCGCTATTCTCGCGCATTATTACTTGCGACATGCTCTGTTTACACCTGTGCCCCACCTACAATCAGCCCCTCCTCTGCCGGGTTTCCACTCAACATGGTATTTGTATCGCCAACTGACCTGGTTAGACCACCTTCGTCAAGCGCCATTTGACTGGCGAATTCGAGAAGAAATATATGGCCACGCTGGGTGTAGAGGTTCATCCCCTTGGCTTCACAACCGTGAGTAGCACCACATTCCACCACCTGCGTGCGCATTGCTTCTAACAACGAATTAGAACTTCGGCCCTATCACCTTTGATGTCTGGGACACTGCTGGCCAGGAGAAGTTTGGAGGTCTTCGCGATGGCTATTATATCAACGGACAGTGTGGTATCATCATGTTCGATGTGACTTCCCGAATCACTTATAAGAACGTTCCCAACTGGCACCGTGAGTCTCATTGCTCTATTCACTGCCTGTCCTAAACTGATCATTTACTCTCAGGTGATCTCGTTCGCGTCTGCGAGAACATTCCCATTGTCCTCTGTGGCAACAAGGTTGATGTCAAAGAGCGTAAGGTCAAGGCTAAGACTATCACATTCCACCGCAAGAAAAACCTTCAATACTACGATATCTCTGCCAAATCCAACTACAACTTCGAGAAGCCATTCCTGTGGCTTGCCCGCAAGCTTGTTGGTAACCCGGCTGTGGTAAGTGCCATTATTCTCAAACCATCATCGTCCCGGGACCGACTAACCTAATTAGGAATTCGTTGCTGCTCCCGCCCTCGCGCCCCCGACTGCACAGGTTGACGAGAAGCTCCTCGAGCAATACCGGAAGGAGATGGACGAGGCCGCTGCCATGCCTCTACCCGGCGAGGATGATGACGACGACTTGTAAATGCTCTACGACGACTATGGGGGGCGCGGGCAGCCTGGGTTATGGGTTAATCTTGTTCAGCATGAGAAGCTCAACGGTAGCAGGAATTTGGATGAGCAGGGATATGATAAACACCGATAATACTCTGCTTGGCAAGAAATAGCAAGTACGAATATTATGGCGAGGGGTGAATGGTTGCGTGACGATAGTCGGTGGTAATTGCCACCAACTTTGAGAGCAGAAGAAATTCCGACGCATGGCTGCATATGCAGCTCTAGATAGCACCCTTGATAGACAGTTTTAGGAGGAAAAGTGACCATCTGTTTCACTCCGGTACATGCAGTTTCTACGACCAACACAAAAAAACGATCACATTAAGCTTAGTGCTGCGTAGTCTGTGGTCCCTTGAACTGCCATGTAGTTGAGGGCTGCGACTTGATCTATCATATCAAAGGCGATGGCATCTATCTACATGGAAATTGACCATTGCGGGTAGGTTGTTTGTGTGATGTAGTCTATTTCCGGTGATATATTCCGACATTCCTTTTGATGATGCGTGATCTATCCGCAGCTTAATTACCCACGACTGATACCCTTCTGGTTAATCGGTGATGCAAGCAAACACACTTGATCGCTCGCTTATTTCCGATCTTCTGCTAGTTTTGAGGACCTGTCTTTATTACTGGAGTCTATCGTCTCGTCATCCTAATGAGGTCTGGCGGTGAGTCTATTCTTCAATGAATCATGTTGGATTACATAATCAAAAGTATTGTTTGACTTGGTTGGGTAAGCTCGTTCCCACCACAACTCTCGGATGCTGTGAGGGACGGGTCACAGTGTATTAGGTAAGGCGTAAGGTATTAGGTACCCCTCACAGAGATTTCCAAGCCACCTACAGTACTCTACAACATTAGTACCTCTACATCTAATCACTACAGCACCTAAAACCTTAAGCTCTTCTGGCCATTAGAGGAATAGCATGTTGCGGATTGGGCTGTCAAGCACTAGAATGTGCCAGCACTGCTGTTGGTCTGCGTGTAGGGACCTTGACGAATGTTGGGGGGGGGGGAGAGCTAACAAACTGTGATGGGTGCTATCTAGGTACCTGATAGTGCTCCTTCACGCTTGGTAGCCTTGCAGTTTACGGTACAACATAGAAGTACCTACCTACTTAAGGTACGGAATGTACCTTAGCGAATCAACGGACTGTTGAGGCCCTGAATCTTGCAGATGCAAGGATCTAGATTGCTCGCGGAGGTGGGTCGTCTATCAAGAGCTTGATTTGTCAGGGAGGCGAGGCCATGGGATATACTGCAGGTCAGGTGGCCAGGGCCAGGGTCCGTAGGGCTTCCAGAGAACACGTTGCCGCAATTCTCCATACTTACACTAGAAGAACCTTGGAATAGAAGAACTATATCGACAGTTGCTCACTAGGTCGGTATTTGACTCTTAGGCGGGGAGACACGATACAGGAGGCAAATCTGTTTAATAGAGAGGGCTGTAGGCACCGATTTGCGTAGATATTCACTACCTAGGTTAGGTACCTGTTGAGACGCCTGGAAGTAGTACTTATACAGTTCCAAAGGTACAGGATTCACCCAACATCCATGTGCAGTTTCCAAGTCAGTCAGTCAGCCAGGTCCGCTTTCGCACACATTGATTTAAGTATTTCTCCCAACCGGAGATCCACAGCCTGCCTAGAGTTACCTAGGTCGTCCGTCTCTCCTCCACTCCACTCGGTGGTCTATACCTACAGTAGGTAGTATAGCACGCCCAGGGACCTGGAGGTATACGCATCGTTGTCCATTCGTCCTGTGGCAACCGGCAACCTGCAACCTGCCAGTTCCATTCTTTCGCCCCGTCCCCAGCACCTCTCTTTTCCTGCGTACCGCCGTGCCGTATTGTACCTTAGTCAACCAAACGCCTGACATAAGCCAGGTGTCTGCTTGCCGATATAACCTAGGTACCTAGTGTGCTAAAGTCTTTGGGTTAGGTAGGTAGTGCTTCAAGTTGAAAAAGACATGTGGCATATTTGACGGAATTTATTTCCTTTCCCACTTGCCTTTTCGCATTCCCATTGTCGCCGTGGTCTCTGCCTCTCACTAGATAGACCGATAGACCGATATACCCTGTTATTCACGTCCCGCTCCTTCTCTTTGCACGATCGGTCGATACCCTGCCCTCGTTTCTGCACGCAAATCCAACCGTCCAGCGGCTCGAGGTATTGCGTGCTGGTGCTAAGGCCACACCCCACCACAACCTCGACCACCACCACCACGCCCACGTCCTTGTTCTTGACCACCTATCGATTGCCATGGAGAATGCCTTTGCCCAGCCTATAGAGGCCGTCTTGAATCACTTCCAAGCCGACCCTAAGACTGGACTCACCGATAGCCAGGTCGTGGAGTTGAGGATCAAGCATGGCAAGAATGGTATGTCTATCTATACTATGTCCATAAGGCTTCGCGCGCGCGCGCGGAGACCTACCGAACCTGGTAGTCTCCTGGCATGCGCAATTCGTGCTAATCCGCTTCTGTCCCAGCTATACCCGAAGAACCACCTACGCCCCTCTGGGAACTGATTCTCGAGCAGTTCAAGGACCAGCTTGTCATTATCCTGCTCGGATCTGCTGCTGTGTCTTTCGTCTTAGCACTCTTCGAAGACGAGGGCGGCTGGAGTGCATTCGTTGACCCTGCTGTTGTAAGTTTGTCTGCTCCTATGCCACAACAGTGTGTTGCGCGTTCCAGTGTAGGTTAACCTAGATGTCATTAGATCTTGACTATCCTAATCCTCAATGCTGTCGTCGGTGTATCCCAAGAAAGCAGCGCCGAGAAAGCCATCGCCGCCCTCCAAGAATACTCCGCTAATATCGCCAATGTCGTCCGAAGCGGACATGTCTCCCGTGTCAAAGCTGAAGAGCTGGTACCGGGCGACATAGTCTCTGTGTCCGTCGGCGATCGAGTCCCTGCCGACTGTCGAGTCATCTCCATTGAAAGCAATAGCTTCGCTGTTGACCAGGCAATTTTGACGGGCGAGAGTGAAAGCGTGGGAAAGGATCATGCGAATATCGTTCAGGATGAAAAGGCTGTGCTTCAAGATCAAACTAACATGCTTTTCTCCGGAACCACCGTGGTGACGGGACGCGCTAAGGCCGTCGTCGTCTTGACCGGATCCAATACCGCCATTGGTGACATTCATGAGAGCATTACCGCGCAAATCTCAGAGCCTACTCCATTGAAACAAAAGCTTAACGACTTTGGCGACAATCTCGCCAAAGTCATTACCGTCATTTGTGTTCTTGTGTGGCTGATCAACATACCCAACTTCGCTGATCCCAGCCACGGCAACTGGACCAAGGGTGCTATCTACTATTTGAAGATTGCTGTTTCTCTCGGCGTTGCGGCTATTCCCGAAGGTCTAGCTGTTGTCATCACTACCTGCTTAGCATTAGGTACGCGCAAGATGGCGGCGAAGAATGCAGTGGTCCGAAGCCTGCCATCCGTGGAGACTTTGGGAAGCTGCAGTGTCATTTGCTCTGACAAGACTGGCACACTCACCACCAACCAAATGAGTGTTAATAAGATTGTTCATATTAACGAGCATGGAGATGACCTTGAGGAACTAGATGTGGAGGGCACCACCTTCTCTCCGAAAGGCAATATCAAACGCGACGGCAAAGTGGTCCAAAATCTATTCCAGACATCTAGCACAATCAGCCAGATGACTGAAGTTGCTGCGCTTTGCAACGACGCCCAGCTCATGTATGAGGCCCGATCTGCCACCTTCTCAAACGTCGGAGAGCCAACTGAAGGCGCATTGAGAGTCCTTGCTGAAAAGATTGGACCCTGTGCGCCCGCCGAAACAAGCCCGGAACTCTGTGTCCATCACGCTAGTGCTTGGTATGAGCAGAAATATCCCCGTCTTGCCACCTTTGAGTTTTCCCGAGACCGCAAGAGCATGTCCGTGCTCGTCCAAGCAGGCAAGCAGAAAAAGCTTCTCGTGAAAGGTGCCCCCGAGTCTATCATTGAGCGATGCACACATACGCTAGTTGGAGCCAATGGAAACCGAGTTCCACTCAATAAGAAGCTTCAAGACCTTCTTATGAAGGAAGTTGTTGAATATGGTAACCGTGGACTGCGGGTTATTGCACTGGCCAGCCTCGATGATGTGGGATCTAATCCGTTGATTAAGACCGCTAAAACGCCCGTTCACTATACCCAGTTGGAACAGAATCTTACGTTGCTCGGCCTCGTTGGCATGCTTGATCCCCCCCGCCCTGAAGTAGCTGGTGCGATCAAGAAATGTCAGGCTGCTGGTATTAGAGTGATCGTCATTACTGGCGATAATCGTAATACTGCAGAAAGTATCTGTCGACAAATTGGTGTGTTTGGGGAATTTGAGGATCTCAAGGACAAGAGTTTCACTGGTAGAGAGTTTGAGAACTTAACTCCCACCCAACAGCTCGAGGCCGCAAAACACGCCTCTCTGTTCTCTCGCGTTGAGCCCAGCCACAAGTCCAAGCTCGTGGATTTACTTCAATCTTTAAACGAAGTCGTCGCCATGACCGGAGATGGTGTGAACGACGCACCAGCGCTCAAGAAAGCCGACATTGGTGTTGCCATGGGCTCAGGTACTGATGTTTCTAAGCTGGCTGCAGATATGGTTCTTGCCGATGACAACTTTGCCACGATTGAGGTTGCCATCGAGGAAGGCCGATCTATCTACAATAACACCCAACAGTTCATTCGTTACCTCATTTCCTCAAACATCGGAGAAGTTGTTTCCATTTTCATAACTGCAGCGCTTGGCATGCCTGAGGCTCTCATCCCCGTTCAACTGCTGTGGGTTAATCTTGTCACGGACGGTCTCCCAGCCACCGCCTTGTCCTTCAATCCGCCAGACCATGACATCATGAGACGACGACCGCGCAAGCGCGATGAACCTCTTATTGGTGGCTGGCTCTTCTTCCGATACTTGGTAATTGGCACATATGTCGGTCTTGCCACTGTCGCGGGATACGCCTGGTGGTTCATGTACAATCCCGAAGGACCCCAGATCAGTTTCTATCAACTCTCTCACTTTCACCGATGCTCTGCGGAATTTGCGAACATTGGCTGTCAGATATTTGAGGACAACAATGCCAAATCGGCGTCTACCGTGTCCCTTTCCATTCTCGTCGTCATTGAGATGCTGAATGCCATGAATGCGCTGTCATCGAGCGAATCTCTGTTGACGCTACCTCTATGGAAAAATATGATGCTCGTATATGCCATTGCCTTATCGATGGCACTGCACTTCGCGTTACTTTACACTCCATTCCTACAGACTCTTTTCTCTATCCTGCCTCTGAACTGGACTGAGTGGAAGGCGGTGCTATTCATAAGCGCGCCAGTGATGTAAGTCTCATTGCCATCCTTCGTATGATTTAGAAAAAAGATTTAAAAAAAAAACCCCTACTAATTTGGCATAGATTGATCGACGAGGTACTTAAAGCTATTGAGCGACTATCATTCACACAGAGCAGTAACGAGAACGTTACTAAGGCTAAGAAGGATACATAAGATAGCTAAAGAATAGACAGGTTTTAGGCAATAGAGTAGACCTTTCAGCGCTTTGGCTTCCTCCTCATGTAGCAAGGCATATAAACAGAATAAAAGCATTGTGCGTTTACGTGGTTCATTCAAGTGTATCAAGGCGTTCTTTGAAGTCTTGACTTTGCTGAAGCTTCTCTAAAGCTGAATCCTCATGCCCAGATGTTGGTATAAGACGGTATATACACCATCACGTGTCTAATCTCCCATCCATCCATGTCTGTAGCGTTAAACTCTAGGTCACTATTCGCATAATAACTTCTATCAGCACATTGCAATCATGGGACCCGGACTCGTTGCTTCGTGTGCCTCTCTCAACTTCCTCCAAAGCTGAGAGTTATCCTATTTTAGTTACTATCCTCTAATCCTGTCGTCCCTTGAGTAATCTCTTGGTCACCTTGTTCTTCTCGATGACGTAGACGTGCGCACCCCAACCGGATAAGGCGTCCCGGTCGACGGCACTCAACAAAGCCTGCGAAATAGTTTCGAAGAGATCCTCAGGCTCCTGTTTAACGCGAGGTAGTGTAATTAGTCAGTTATTCCACACCTACAAACCGTGGATTAGATGGGGGGCAAACACGCACCAGGCCAGGTTCCCAAAGACTCTCACACATGCCGAACAACTGCTCGGAGGCGGTACCGCTCACGATGAAGTCCTTGGCGAAGTCGATGCAGCCGATGGAGTCGAAGCCGCAGATGAACGGGGCGCCGGTCTTTGGGTCGAGGCCGGCGACGACGGGGCTGACGAAGTAGGGGCCGAAGCGGCGCTCGTATAGCGACGAGGAGACGAGGTTGGCGAAGGTGGTGGGCGCGATGGCTCGCTCCTCCCGCAGACGGTACATGTTCACCTTGTACCGGAACAAGTCTGACACAGTCGACACGTCGGTGGCCAGGCCCGTGAGCCCGAGGAACACGTTGTCGCCGTACTGGAAGACCTTGGGGAAGTTGTTGGATACGGTCAGGGCCTGCAGACCCAGGCGTAGGTCGCATGCGATGGCCACGCAGTCCTTGCCGACCATGGCCACACAGGCGCCGCCGTCTGCTCGGGAGGGGTTGGTGGTTAGCTCGGGGTGCTTTTGTTTGGGCTCTGCGAGAAGAAAGTTTGGGGGCTTGGGCGAGATTGGTTTCGGGTGGGCGTACTTATCGAGAAGGGTGAGGACTAGGCACACATGTGTTAGTCAGTTGTCATGCCTACTTTCGATGAAGCCGTAGATAGGACACTTACCATTGTGGGACGACGGTGAGTGGGAGGATGAAGGGGGAAAGGTAACTTAGTCCTATCTACAGAGGTTTATGCTGTATTTGTCGCAGGGCCGTGTGGTGGTGGCGGTGGGCTCGTCTCGTCGGGCTATCGTGGGAATGGGATATGGTCAGGGTGTGGTTGCTCGATATGATGATGTCCAAATAGCCAGCCTGAGGTTGTTGGAATAGGTACAGCTGTAGCTACAAGGCAAACACGCACTGGCGCGGCAAGCTCCAGGCTCTTTGCAGGGATATGGACAGTGTCAGCTAGGTACATACATATGTAGGTACCTAGGTACATAATACCTGGGGAGGTAGACAGCTTGGGGTTACCTCCACTACCAGTACATGCATGTGTATGCTAGCCCACTGTCGGTACCTACAGTGCCTATATGAGCCCCTACCTAATTGAAGTATAGGTAGGTACTAATCTGGTGTCATTGCCCCTCTATCGCGTTCTATTCATTGTCGTCAGTTGTAAGCTGCCTACTCGTCGCCGACACTTCCTCTATCAGACTATCACCAATATCACCAGTAGCATTGGCCTTCTCACCGCCACCAGGCTATGCTTTGTACAGCCTCCTTTTTTCTGATCCGCGCCTTAAAAGAAGCAATACATCTCTTCCAACGTGTTTAAACGTACGTGTTGCTGGGATACAGTAACATCACAAATCTAAAGAGCCCTCCTCTCCTTGCTGTGGATGTAGGATTTGGATTACGCCGTCAGTCGAAACGAGAAACTTGAACGGCCTACGACGCGGCCAGCGACAAGATCAGTAGTGCATCTAGCAAGCCTTTGTCAAATTGGCGCAACTGTCTACGTGTTGCGGCTAGTTCACACGTCTCGAGTACAACCCGGCGTAGAGTCTACCCATTGTACCTCGCAGACAAACGACCACCATGGCGACTAATGTTAAGGTTGTTGGAACAGACCTCAGACAGGTCGTCATCAAGGTCAACCCTGGCACTTACCTCACCGAGATCCTGGAACAAGCATGCACCAAGCTTAAGGTCCCCAACGACAGGTATCTATTAAAACATAAGCAACGACAGCTTGACCTGTCCCAGACGTTCCGAACGTCGGGCCTAGTTCCAGGTGCCCGGTTGGAACTTGTCGTCCGAGCGAACACACCGACCGCTGTTAATGTTGCACTGCAACTCCCGTCGCCTGAATCTAGTGCCTTCCCCCCGCACGGTCGTATAAGCGAGAAACTACCAAGCGACTTTACAGTATGGCAAATATTACGCCAGTTTGAGAGCGGCAAGGCGAGCGCCGGGAGGAATTTGAATATCACCGCCAGAGGGGTCCCACAGACAAGCAACGGAACACAAGCGGGCAGTGGGCAGCTGTACTATGAAATACCAAATATTGTCATAGAGAAGCGGACATTATCGACGTTTATCGACTTTCAGAAGACCTTGTCGCAGCTTGGGTATAATTCGGGTGGTGTCTTGATGCGCTTGTCCTTCCAGAAGACGGACAAGGTCTTGTCTGATGCTATGAGAGAGATTGAAGAGTATTTCAAGTCCGATGAACAGGACAACGCGCCGCAGAAAAGTGAGGACACCAGCACGGATGGGAAGTCGGCGAATACATCCGAGCCTTCAGATTTGCCAAGCGAAACCCATCCTTTAGTGCCAGCCCCGACCGAAGTCGTCTCACCCGCCGCTACAACTAAAGACCCCCCAACTACTCAAGATACTGCCGGCACTGACATTATGGACGTTGATGAAGAGATATCGTCGGGGCATCGGCCCGTTACCATCTTCTCAGCTCCCACATCATCCACCCCAGTCGCGGCTCTGCGGCCGGACTCGGAAGAAGACTACGCGCCCGATATCAGTCACGCGAAAGCCCACCAAAAGCTCTTGAAGTCGTTGGGAGAGAACAAGCGCCTTCTATCGGACCGAGAGCTCGAGGAAAAGGCAGCTGCAGAAGAGGCAAAGGTAGCAGCAGTCAAATCCATCAAGATCAAGGTGCGGTTCCCTGACAACTTCTCTGCCGAATGGGCGTTTGGGCCAGAGGACACTGGTGCAAGTCTCTACAGCGAGGTCAGGGGCATTATGACGAACAGCTCTGCACCATTTAGACTGGTGCTCCCCGGCGCACGGACAGTCATCAAGGATGATGCGAATAGTAAGTTGATCAAGGGATACCGACTGAACGTGAACACGCTTGTCAATTTCACGTGGGACGATAAGGTACCCGCAAATATTAGACAGCAACCTTTTCTTAAGAGCAGTGCGGTGGGGCAGGCACAGGAAGTTTTCGTTCCTGAAGTCCCTGAAATTGAAGTCAAGCAAGAAGGCCCAAGTGCACCGGTACAAGCGCCCGCGCCGAGGAACGACAGCGAAGGCTCGGGTTTTAAGAAACCCAAATGGCTTAAGGGATTCGGCAAGAAGTAAAGCTACTACTGTGTTGAGAGAAAAAAGCCTCGAGTAATTGTAGCTCTTGGAAGCGAACGGACATACTTAGTCAGCATCGGCTTGGAGTTCAGCGGTTAGCATCATGTTTTGAGGTTCTCATCTCACTAGCCTGTGCATAGACGATTTGTTTTGGGAGCGTGATGGCTTCTCATTGTAGACTTGGAAATAAATAACGGCTTGGTATGAGAAATTTAGTATTTCGCGTTCATGTTATGTTTCGTATCGCAGTAACCTCGTAAGCTTAACTGCCCACCTAGACCAATCCCATACTGTAGGGATATGAGGGTACATCTCAAAAAGATGTAGACGCCAAACCGAGCCAGTTTTTGATTTCCCGATTCACTCCGTCCTTTATCCGTGGTTACTCAGAATAACGAGTTGACATTTTAGTGGGTGACACGACGAGACTCGGCGATGACACGCTGGAGCTCATCAACCTATATTTTTAATTAGTTACAACTCTCACGCCATGAATCTGGTATGCATTCTAGACGGACCTTCTTCTTGCCACGCTGGAAAGATCCGAGTCTCTTCTTGGCAAGCTTACGAGCACGCTATATTCATATGTTTAGCCAACGATCCCTCGTTAAATCCCATAGGCGCCAATTCTCACCTTGTCTTTCGAGTTACGGAGGAGCTCAATGACTCTGCGCTCATAGGGAGCAAGGCCCATAACCTCACGGACTCTACAAATTAGTCAGTCAAACACTATTTCCCACCACAATGCGCAAAGCCCACGAATGAGCGAGGGAAAGCATGGACGTACACATCGCGAACGTGGGCAGTGCGGCGGCTGAGGTGTCCCTTGGTGCGGGAAACACGCTTCTTGTTGACGCGAGCCGTCGTTTTCTAGTCGAGGGTGTCCAAGCGTCAGTCTAAAGTGTCCATCTCTGCCATGGCTTTGCGAAGAAATAGAAGCAAAGAGAGCAGGATCCTCCACGAGGTGAGACGTGTAGAACTGATCGCCCAACCAGGGCGGAGGATTTCTCCCCACGACAAAATCGATGGATGGAGGTTGTTGGTTGGGGTGGAGGGGTTCGGGGAAAATATCTTTAAAGCCTTACATATCCTTTCTGTTTTGCGCAATTCGTCAGTTCCCGTTCAGCACAACGTTAATAATGGGAGAGTAACTCACGTCGAGACCGCGTGCGAGCGCCATCTTGCCGGTGTTGCTGTGGTCGTTAGTAACGGTGGTTGGGTGAAAGTGATGTTGATGGTTGACGGCAACAAGCGAAATTCTTGGGCGAGGAGGATTTTTGGTGTGCGAATTAATTAACCGAATTGCCCGGCGGCTTTGAGAGGACCCACCTGGCACCTGTTGTGGGGTGGGTGCCCCGATAAGGCTTTGTTGGAGCAGATAAAGCACTTACTGTATGCTCAGGTATGCGGCTCAGGTGTGGCTTGACCCTATGCGCAGCTAGGTAACAGCCACGTCCCCCACCGTTGCTTTCCCAGTGGGTCGGTTTCAGCTCAATTGACCGACACTTCCAATCCGCGTCTTTGTTGATGTTGTGGTTCGTGAACTAATATCATGGGCCTCAAACAGGTGTAACACGAACCACATCTCTGTGTGCAGTATATCTGCTTTCGTCATATTGCGTCCAGCATCTAGGGTCGGCAGCCTGACGAATGCAAGCCGTTTCCTATCTCGACGATCCCTGCGGTTGCTGCACTTGCGTCACCTCCGCAGTATCTCACAACGTTTTATCTACGTACGTACTAGTCTCTGGAAATGCAAATGCGGATCGCCATTTAGCATATCGGAATGTCCCTAGTTATCGTGCTTTATCTCTGCAGTTATGACGCAGCTCTTCATATGTTCCCGCGAGCTCCGCGACTTGTGTCACCTCCTCGTAGCCATTGAGCGCCTCGGGCACGCCCTCAAACGAGAAAAGAATTATGAAAGTGAAATCTTTCCGGGCCGGAGCAGGAGACCGGTGCGAGCACTGCGTCGTTCCTCCACACTTTTTTCCTGTCTCTCGCTTCGACGCTATTGTTTACCTAGAAGCTGTAGGTGTAGGCAAGTGCACCTATTGCAGATGTTCTGCGCTTGCCGTTGTCCCTGTCGTCCCTACCGTCCCTGTCATTGTCTTCAGGTACCAATCTCCGTCCAATGAGTTCGGTCGTTCTTTCCGCGTATGCTAGACTAGACGTACATGCCTGCCTGCCCTACCGATGATGCACCTAACGAAGTGAAGCTTGCATCTTCCGACTTGTCTTCGACTTCGCCACCATCCCCTTCGTGTCGATAATTATGTTTTGAATCTGATCCGGCCCATGGGCTCTTTTTTTTGTTTTTGTTTTGTTTCGTTTTTGCTCTATCAGCCCCTTTGGAGTTTTGGAACCCAACGCTGCATCGTCATTTTTCTTGGTCGTCATCTTAGTAGGCGCCGCTTCCCTCTCTCAAACTACGGTATGCCTCTCACCGCCTCGGCAGCCAATTCGCCTCGGCCATACATGCGAAGTAACTCATTGCGTGTCGCGAGAGGCAGAAGCTGGGTAAAGTCCCTGACGACCCCGGCCACACTCAGGTTTAATCGGACTGACCCCGACCTCGGACTCGATTGTTTTGACCTACTACAAGACGATAGCGAGGATGTTTGGAAGGCATTGGATGATATAGCTGCCTTCCGTCTCAGTTTAGAGAACGACGATGAAGCATCACGGTGCTCCATAGATCTGCCTAGGTTCTCTGTTGGTCAAGACGATAGCGACACTGCAGATGAACTAGAAGAGCCCTCAGTGTCGACGTCCCGGCCATTTCATAAGTGGATGAAGACGCTTCATAGACGAGCAAACCGTTGCAGTATCGGAAACAGAGCCACGGAGCAATTACCCGAGTGCTTGTTTGTGGAGAACCCTATAAGAATCAACGGCCACAGAAAATCTTCATCGGGGTCTTCTTTTGGATTTGTCACTGCTGTGAAGAGCGCCACCGTAAGTCTGGCCAGTGCGAGTGTAAGAACTCGTCAACGGAGACATGCCGCTCGATCTTCTATCCATACGAGGACAGATCACAGCAGCCGAGGCTCCATCTCCGCCCAGAGGATGTCTGAAGACAGCACTTGTTTCGATAGGGGTTTGCACACTGATCCAGGAGTGACAGAACGTCTACTGCAGCGCCGACGAATTCTTGAGGAGCTCATCACCACAGAAGAAAGCTATATCGGTGACATTAGGTTTCTCATGAACGTGCGTTCAACTCGATACCTCATCATTCGTAGCTACTGACATGCCCAAGGTCTATGTCACAATCTTAGCTTCTTTACCCACACAACACCATGGCCTTCGATCTTCGATTAACCAAAACTTAACGGACATCATCGAGCTTCACGAAGAAATCCTTGGTGAGCTTCATCATATCGTCCCCGATTCCGAGTACACCCAGCCCGAATACGTTGCGGTGAATCCCAGTTCACTCCCAAGCCAACAGCACCACCGCTGGCATAGTCTAGACTCTGTCCCAGAAGACAGGGGAGGGCGATCATGGTTGCATAGCGTCCCTAGCGTGGTCGCTGAACCGAACATTGCAGCTGGGGTTGCCCAAATATTTGGGAATAAGGTAATATCGGGGATCTCCGAGGAGCAGTCGGGACTGAGCTGTGTAACTGATTAGATGTGCTGACGAATCATAGATGAACCGCTTCCTCATCTACGAAGAGTACGGTGCAAGATATGAGCTGATGATTAAAGATATTGCGTCTACCAATCGCATGCTCCCACAGTGGGAAAGTTATCAGAAAGGCATTGAGGCCTTAGCCGCTTCACTCAGTGCCGCTAATAATCATTCGGGCTACTCCCGGAAGTCCCTAACCATCGGCGACCTATTGGTCAAAGTAAGAACCATACCGACATCTCGGAAGGTTAATTGGCTAACACGTGGGTAGCCCATACAACGAATTTGCAGATACCCTCTTCTCTTTTCTGAGCTTCTGAAATACACACCAGTTTGCGACTGTCCTAGTTCTTATATGGAGATTGAGAGTGTACTCATACGACTCCGTGAAACTACAGCTGAGATCAACCAGGCTACAGACGACCCCGGAGTTAAGGCCTCGTTGGAACAAACCTGGCTGCTCCAAGATCGACTCATGTTTCCTAATCAAGTAAGAGAATCAGGTTTTGTGTCATTTTCTTTTTATCCGCTAATTTCATCAGAGACCGTACGCCACTTCTAAGAGTACTATCCGATCGCTTGGACGGATACGCTTATGTGGTGCTCTACATGTCTGCTGGCAAACTAGGGATGGTGTGACGGGTCAGTATATGGTTTCGCTTCTCTACAGAGATTGCTTGTGCCTTGCTACAGCCAGCAAATCCGATCAGATATACACCATCCAGGCGTGTATTTGTTTGGAGAGCATCAAAATCGAAGAAGCTGACAATGGACGGGGTGAGGACTTTGAATAAATCACCGTGTCTTCAATCAAGAGTGAGTGCTAATCAAACTAGGCTTGCAATGTCACACAGCACCCTTTTCCTGGAAGCTTGTCTTCGAGTGTGATCACCAGCTGTATGAGATGATTATGACAGCCTGCTCTCAAAAAGAAGAAGAGGAATGGCGTACACACTTGTCCAATGTAAAGCAGTGTGGAAACCGTGAGCAATCAGGTTCGGCATTCTACAGCTCGAACTCTCTCCATATCAAAAGCCTTGGGACAGTGTTTAGAAAACCAGGTGAGTTTTCAACCCTCAGTCACCCGACATCTACTCACATATACCAGGGTCTGTGGCTCGTCGCCTCTCTATCCATCGGGCCACGACCATCGGACCCAAGTCTTCACTATGCCAGGTCGTTCTCAGAAATACAAGCACCGTCCAGGATACCACATCCACGGATATACCGTCTTCGATCAACCGTTCACAGTCACTCCTAACCACAAATTCTCGAATACCAGTTCTTGCGCCACCTCGGGCTGAACGAGCTCGCCTGGAAGCATTGTTAGCGGATGTTTGGAGTCGTAAAGTCTTACCGTATCCCGGTATAACATCGCGATCAAGGAATGAACATCGTGTGCGGAGTTCGGCATCAACCATGATGCGGAAGCTCAGTGCTGCCAGTCTCACCAACCCGTTTGCGAAGCGCTCTACTAGCACCTCCAACTTACTACACACAGAAGACAACGAGCAGATGCCTCACGTGAATAGTTTTCTCGATTCACTTGTTCGCGTGAATTGCGATGCTCTGACACCCTCCAGAATCGAAGTTTTGGAAAGTGGCCCACTACAGCGATTACCGATGATTCGCGACGAGATAGAAAGATCAAGCAGTGGCAGTAGTGTTTCCCAAGCGGTCGATACCACTACCCCAGAAGGCACTGTACGACGAATAGATATGGCGAAAGTGGAGGCGATTTGGGGCGATGAGAAGGGATTGAACACTCCATCGCTTCAAACATCATCCACGCACAGCCTTCATCCCCAAAAGTCGCTACCGATCAAATCTCCCCCATACCCTTGTCCGATTCAAGTAGGCAAGTCGTGCCATGCATCTCACAACAACAATCCAGCAGGGGATTGCATAAGCACCTCGAGATCTAGTGGCAGATGGACCCGGGTTGGGGCCATCAACAGGGGGCTCCAAGCTTTAGGGAGCCGCAGCTTCTTCCATTAAGGATAAATGGTTTGTATACGCCAAGAAAGGTCGCTGTGGCTCGGTGTTGAACGTTGATGTAGGAGTTTGGCTAGCTTGGCTACAAAATGATACCACCCACTCCTTTACTGCTTCTTTTATCATGTAACGAAACGACATCTATAACTAGGGCTTTAATTGGTATGGATTGCAGCCCTTAGCAAAGGATGAGTCTGGGGCAGTATGGTTCATACTGGACAGGCTAAAAGACACATATCACTTAGTCTCGACCGACGAGACATGCACAACTGGTTATGCCGTACCAAACGAAAATAACAAAGCCTTAAGCTAAACCCACATCGAGCTCGTGAATTACTTAGTCTATCGTCTGCTTGTGGCGAGTAGATACAGGCCATTGCTACTAATTGTATGATCTTAACGACTGCACAAATAACAAGTAGGTTAAAGCTTCTAGAAATATTAGCTGCCAACCTACCGAGCTAACCAGTTTAGAAGTCAATACACTTGGCCGGACGATGGCTTCACAACATTTGGATGGACAGCTGTAACGCGTGAAACTTCACCTTGCCACGTAAGCAATAGTTGTATACTTGGGAATGGTGTAGGCGAGTTCGACACATTACAGCACTAAGTGAATCAGTCTGGGTCGTCCCATTTCCTCGCCTCGACTGCCAGTCTCTGTCCTGTATTAGCGGTGCTCCGGTTCAAATCCTCCTGTCTCTGGATTCTCATCATGGCGCGGTCATGAACTGTCTTTTCTGCTTCCACTTTAGCTGTGATCATCTGTCTCTCCATTTGATGTTCCTTCTCCATCGCATTGCTTCTCAGTTGAATCAGGGCTTCCGATCCTTGGTACTCAATCTCCGCCATCTCTTTGGCGTGTGCCTTCCGGTCGGCGTGCTCGAGATATGCATTGCTTCTGCGCTGGGAAAATAGAGCATTCTCATGATCGATTTGTTGATCGTGAAGACGGGTGCGGTTTGCAAGATCTGCCTTGATTTGTTCTTCTCCCTGTTTGATGCGCGCGGCATGTTGCATATTAGCAATCTCGATATCAGCCGCGGCATCTTTTTTCTTTCTCTCAATGGCTCGAAGCTGAGACTGGTCTGCAAAATCTTGTCGGTCCTGCTCTTCCTTCATTGCCTGGGGGAGACCTCTGGGGAAAGCCACTTGGGCACCACGTTTCTTGAACCATTTATCTTTGCAGTCTTTCCGTCTCAGCAAAGCTATGAGCTGTTCTTTGAGCCTGTCGCTGCATTGACAGTATGTGGCCACGTAGTTATCGGGAGACATGCTAATTTGGAGGGAGTCTTCGTATAGAAATGCTTCCGAGTCCGTTGGGATATCTTTGTAAATCGTCGGAAACCGTAAGAGGACCTTGGTCATCTCTACTGGCCGGTCATTTTCCAGGGCCAAGTGAAGCACAGTTTTTTTCCCCATCCTCATCCCAAGGTCTGCCTTGAATCCAATTAGCACCTGTATAGTATCATAGGCCTGAGATTCCAAAATTCGACTATCCACAGGGCTCCGGAGGCACATTTCGCCCAATGGAGTTCTTCCTCCGTGAAGTTCGGACTGATAGTTTGGGTCATGGTCGTTCTTAAGCAATATAGCAACGATTCCGCTTTGGCAAAGACGAGCAGCTTCATGGAGGCTACCGTCGTTTTCTTGCGCGTCAGCTTGAAGAAGGATGCTGACGGACCTCGCATCTTTATTAGCAGAAGCATAGAAGAGAGGTGATTTGTCATGGCAGTCCTTTGCCGAAACTGGTACGTTCAACTCGACGAGTCTTTCCATGATTTCATGCCGGCCATTTTGGGTTGCAAGAAGGATCGCCGACACTTCTGTTCCCCCTGTTATGAATTCGGGACGTGCTACGGAAGAGGTCAACCGTTGCAATAGAATCACTGGGAATAAGTGTAGCATAAGCAGCGAACGCACCTTGACTTTCCTCCTTCAGTAGTTCTAGAATCATAGCATCCTTTACCCAAGGCCTTGGCTGTCTTAACGCCCAGATCAGCGGAGTCCCCGTTTCAGTGGCGCCATCCCAATCACCTGGTAATTCCACATGCTGTCCGGCCGGATAACCATGATCCAACAATAATCGAATCAGCTCGGTTCCGTAAGGATACCGATGCATGGCTTGGATGACGACGTCTACACTTGGATTACGTCGTGGTAGAAGTCCGAGGTGAGGGTAATCCGCAGGATCTCTACCAAACGGTCATATCGCCCTGTGAAGCTATACACAAGACTTGATATGACGAGATCAAAGTTTGGATTACATGTCAATAGATATCGGAACGCGTCGAGCTCCGCAAACTGGCCGGTGACGCTGAAGCAAATGCATGCTTCAGCATTGACATTCGCACCGCGCTCAACCAGCGTCCTCGCAAATTCAAATTGATTCTGAGAAAAGGACTGGAGTGATTGGATAAGCGCACGATCCTTCATACGCTGGCTGATTCCTTGAGTGAGGAGTAATATTGCAGCTCGTCTTGAATCTTCGGTACTCGTCATCCTTCCACAAGCCAACATCCTCTCAAAGGCGCAATCCCTTGATTTAAAGCTGGGTCCTCTCTGTACGAGAATCTCAATGCTATTTGGATCTAGTTGATCGGCTGCAAGAATTAGAGCCTCCCCGGCGTTGAAGGGTTGCCCGTTTCTGTGGCGAAACAGCAGTTTTAGAAGATCATGATCCCGGTCTAGAATCGACCGATGAAGGGCGCCTGTCCAAACTCCGCTGTCTATGCCGTCAGGTAGGAGCAACTCGGCAAGCGCGAATCGCATAGCCTTGTTGAATTCGAAGCAGGATTGGAATGCTCGTGAACGCGTCTCCTTGTTCGGGGTCTGGAGCTCGAACAAAAACTTGATAATGGCGATATTATGATTGTTCGCCAAGTGCAAAAGTGCCTCGTACTTCAGCTGCCCCTGATGGCTACCGAGTAAACTCAATATCCGCAAATCCCCCTGGCCATGAATGACTTCATAGGTCAGCCCAGAGGTCATGGACGCCCTGGAGACCTTACCAGACTCTATCAAATATTCCAGTTGCTGGAATCGCAATGAATTATCATACGCACGCTGGCAAACATACTCAAAAGCTCTGTCGGTGGAACTAGCGTTAGGGTGGTATGACATGACGGTAGTCAGGGGCTGTAGATTTCGAGATTGTACAGCCGAAACTAAGATTCCGCCGTTGTCGTAATCTACGGAGGCTTCATACCGTAAGAGGAGATCCGGAACTGAGGTGTCGTTGGGATATGAGGTGATGGCCTCTCGAAGAGCTGTGTGTATGCTTGGTCCTTGATATCCTGCTTCGAGGATGGCACTGAACAATGCGAGTCGGTGCTCAAGAGGGCATTCAAGTTGTCTAGTTGAGTCGAATGCGGTACCAAGTGCTGTCTGATCTGGGCTTCTCGACAAGGCATCGCGGAGGAGGTACATAGATCTGGTCGCCGGAGTGTTGGAAACTATCTCTCCGAATAATTTTCCCCTTTCGTAGTTGACGTTTGCACCATGATCTAAAAGAAGCCGCACTATTTCGTCCTGCCCTCCTGATGCTCTGACTTCTTCGATAAGCGCTTTACTAATAGTATTTTGGAAATCCTGATGATCTCTGAGCAATAGTCTAGCCTTGCTCTGGTTGTCTCTTGAACAATCTATGGCTATCGGGAGAACGACATCAAAGGACTCCTGAGTAATATGGCTGTTCTCACAGATATGATCAAGAATTTGGTCGTCTGTTAGCTCAAGCGCTGCCTTAATTGGCTGTGCGCCATGGAAATTGACATCTGCGCCGGCGGAAATTAAAGCCTTAACGAGAAGGATATGACAGATCGCCGGCTTTGTGATCACGTCCTCCAAAGCCTGGTCAAGGGCTTCTCCTGACACCCCCTTATTAAGCAATAGCTCGATGGCTCGGTGTCTTGTCTTCCGATCCTTAATAGCGAGAGCATCTGGTAGAGCTTTTGCTAGAACATCCTTGCTGTGAATGCTAGTCCTTGGCTCAGATCCATCACCATCAAGTAGGAGCTGAAGAAGCGGAAGGTCCGGTCGTTTCAACGCATGCCGCACCGCAGCTGCATCTCTATAGTCAAGAGTTATTTGCTTGTTAACAAGATAGACAATCATGTGACGGTAATCTCGCTGGACAGCCCACCACATTACGGACCCCGATTCTGCCCCTTTGGCTCCGGCGTCAAACAGATGGGAACACATGTCTACAGCCTCATCCTCTGATAAGTTTGAGGGCAGACGGCCCATGGCTTTGGTAGCCTGGTTTGGTGAGATTTCCCTATGGCCAACTAGAAGGGACATCATATTTAGATCGCATTGCTGAATCGCAGAATCTAGGAGGTTGGCAAGTAAAGGAGGGTCAGTCGAAGCTCCCGCGGAGAGAAGAAGGTCCAAGAAGGCAACTTTGTCTTGGGGTGACAGATCGTCTTCCTTGCAGACGTGATCAATTGCATCTTGTAAAGATTCGGGCCTGATATTTCTTGACGTGGAGACTAGAAGCGTCAATAGCTTGAGGTCCTGGCGTTTGACCGCCCACTTGAAAGAATACCCAGATGAGAAATTGGCATCTGCGCCAAATGCGAGCAACTGACTGATCATGTTTAGAGAAGAGAGCTCGATAGCTTTTAATAGAGCCGCATCTTTTTCACATTGGTCGAGAGCATAAGTGCTAGAATTCAACAGTAATCCCGTGAACTCAGTCCCCGCGTCTCCATGGCCCACGAATCTGTGGAATTCGGCAAGACAGGTGTTTGGGTTGGCCCCATACCGAAGCAATTCCTTAACGATGGGCGGCGATCTCTGTTTCAGAGCGATTTGCAAGGATTCGTCCAGGCTGTTCTGCGAAGGGGGTGTAGGATGCTGTCGGCTAGCCAAAAGAATTACATAGTCCTTTTGACCCCGTTCTGTTGCTATCTGAAGCCATCGACTGGGTGTGACTGTGTTCTTAGTTGAGTGGCTTCTTTTGATTCTAAAGGATGATATGTTCGAAGCTGACTTGTCGTCTTCGCGACCAACATTAACGTCGAAAGGCTTGTCTGGGTGCATCTCCATTACAGCTTGAGCAACCCCCACATATTCTTGAGCCTCCAGAGCATCTTCAAATACAGCTCGTCGCTCATTTAGTGTGAATGTAGTATTCTTTTTGGCTATGTCCGCCGCTGTTTGGAGGCCAATCTTAGCTCTGAGGCCGCTTGCAGGATCCTTATGTCCGTTACTCCTTCTTAACTGTAGGAGCTTCTCTTGTGCGGTATCTTGATCGTTGCCACGGATGAAGCTGACAAATGAGGGTCTCGACAATGGAGGTGGAACTCGGAAGAGAACGACATTATGCTTCGTAACAAATTCTGCAATCCGTTCGTTGTCCCGCATTCTGTGTTTCTTATTAGTCTTAACTGAGGCCGAGAATAAGAGCGGGCGAAACCGTCACCTGGTTTGCGTGGGATAGAGAGCCAGCTAATTGCACGTTGAGGATGTGAATGAATCTCGGATGTGCTTGATTCGGAATTTGGGGCCCAGAGCAAAACTGAACGTAAAACCCTCTTTGGAGAAGCAAAAGAACAGGCAAATACGAAAACGTCCCAAAAACCAAGTTATTTCTGTGTAGATACCGTCTCAAAGGCAGAGGCGGAGTAAGGCAGGTAGGTGCATGAGGAAGCAAGGAAACCTGGAGTTGAACGAGGTCATAGTGCTCAGAGTACTCAGGGGTCAGCCCTGCCACGTAATCACTTCATTCAAGGCGACCTCGTGCAAAAATGACAAGGCGTAGTGATTCATGTGCGCCTCTAGGCATAATAATGCAGCACCAGGCTCTAACGATGGGGGCTACTTTAATTGGAAGGCTAGGCTTTTCAAGCATAGAATGCAACCTTTACCACCGACCCCTCACTCAGCTTCTGGGGGCCCTTTCGCGCGAGATCGAGATCGAGATCGAGTCGGCTGGGGCTTTCTGGACTTGAAAGATATGCCTTATTGAACGCCTTGTTGAATGCCTTGGTACTTAGACGGGTTTGCGGGGGAACTTAGAGTCCTAGTTTAAACAACCGTTCCGCTTTTAGATAATATCAAGTTCAAGCAAAAGAATCTTAAGTGTCCTGGGGACCCCAATTCATGTTACTGCAGACATATGGGATTCTAATCGCTTCAACAGTGGCTATCTCCTTGTATCGCAATAAGTACTTAGATGAAAGGAGATTTTTGGGTGAAAATTGTTCTAGGGAAACCTCTGCGGCTCCTAGAGTCGCCGAATGAGTGTATACTCTGCAAGGTTAGTTTAATATTATTAGTATTTTTCTAAAATATTTTAAAAAGTGTACAGATCAACATGATACTTAAGGCTGTGGTGTACGGAGGTAGCCGAAGCCACACTAAGCTGATAGGCTGCGGGCTGAGCACGTACCTCTGGAAAACCAGACGGGTTTGATTTGGGCACTCTTTAACCTGTCAAACTGAACTAATCCTGTTGGACTTTATCTTGAGCACCAGAAGTATCCATCAAGATCAGAAGAACATCGCAGC
Organism: Xylaria polymorpha; assembly: GCA_003426235.1. Taxonomy (NCBI): domain Eukaryota; kingdom Fungi; phylum Ascomycota; class Sordariomycetes; order Xylariales; family Xylariaceae; genus Xylaria; species Xylaria polymorpha. The sequence goes on from NQIM01000244.1 coordinate 26,690, forward strand.
CAGGCAACAAATCCTACTACATCCAACCAGCAACCTCCGAATCTGACAAAGAAAAGGGGTTGAGAACCGAAGATATGAATACTGAAGGTTTCGATAAGTTTTACACACCTCAAAACCATTTTTTCTATTCTCAAGCACCTTATACACCCTTGGATTCGAGACGGAGTCAGATCCGGGTGATAAGGGTGTTTCCAAGAGCAACAATACGGGAGCACTTCCGAGATCACGCAGAATGGGATTGTAGTTATGTCAAAGAACTCGACGCCGAACGTCCACTTTTAGCATGCCAGATTGAGACGACGGCACTGGCCAGCATTGCTGGGGCCTACTCTACCATCTCGTATAGTGCGGGTGATTTATCTGACACCGAACTCATTCTCGTCAACGGCATTCCTTTCAATGCGTTTGCGAACTTGGAGCATGCGATTGGGTGCGTCTTGACACATTGGCCAAGAACAGGTCACAACAAACCCAGCAACACCTACAAGCTCTGGACAGATCAGATTTGTATTAACCAATCTGACAAGAAGGAACTCGGGGAGCAGGTCCAATTCATGCGCGAGATATACCGCCAAAGTGAGCAAACGTTTGTTTGTTTGTCCACTCCAAATATTGGGGACTGCTTGTCGTGGATTCCACGCGTGACTGAAGTGTCCAATGCCATGTCACAGAGCGGAGATACGCCCGGTGTGAATGTGCTTAAGCATCTTCTTCTTGATTTGTTGGTCGGAGTAGGCGAGGGTGGGGCTCTACGCCCGTCTCTGCCGCAGTCGCCAACAAGGCGGAAATCGGATTCTCCGGGTTATCAAATAGGGGCAAAGCACGATAACCTCCGTCGGGCCATTACTATCGATGGTACCTCTTCGAGGGTTTTCCCGCTAAGCCAAAGGCATACGATTAGCGTTCGCGTTGGCTTAGATAGTTTTGACGATCGGGCTGAGATTGTTGGCAGGGGAAGTCTACCCTCTGCTCACGTATTTCAGACCAGCCTAGAGAACTTCATGACAAACAAATGGTGGCGACGGCAAGTACCCACCATCTCTTTCATATGTCGTTCGGGTTGACTAATGATTTCATCGTAGATCCTGGGTCTATCAAGAGTTTATCTCTGGGCGCTCGATACAATTTGTGTCCGGTCCCACGTCGGTGCCCTGGACAGAATTGGCACCCTTGATCAATTTTGTATGCGATGATCTCAACGATTTCATGGAACGGATGCGCGACTATTTCGATTTGAAAATAACTGAAGAAATGCAGGGCAAAGAAGATGAAAGGAAAGCAGAAGTGCGAAGAAAGAAGCATGAGGAAGAGAGAGGGAGACGTGAGTTGGAATTGAGGCGACGCCAAATCGAAGAGACCAAAATGATGAAAGAGAAAGCACGAAGGCAAAAAGAGGTGGAAGATGAGGATCGAAGATTTAGGGAACAGGCGCGCTTGCAGCGAATCATTCATGCCGAAAAGGAGGCCGAAAGAGTATACCAACAGCGTCTACAGGAATACCACAGCCAAGAGTTAGCATTTAACAATGAAAGGAAACGCCAATGGAATACAGCGAGGAGGGAACAATCTGATCGACGCGAGCAATATGTAGCCGACGAAAGAGTTAAGGTGCAAGAAGAATTGAATGACGTGATGAGCCGGAAGGCTGCTATGAAGCCCAGTCAGTTGCGGCAGATATGGGAACTCCGCCGAGAAGAAAAAGTGCTGTTAAATTTTCAGAACGAGGTAGGAAAACCAATAGAGGAGCAGATAAAGGTCGCATGGTCTTTTAGGAAGGACAAAATGCACGACCAAGATTTGAAGGTCAATAACGTGTGTGGAGGGCGGTTGTTCTCCAAGGACAGGCTCGAGGCGCTCGTTAGCCTCGATCGAATTGCGAACACTCCCGTGGAATTTACGCCTATTGGTGTGGAGCAACCAGTGCAGCCACGAAAACCGATACCAGCACAGAGGGCAGAAGCTGGGAGAGAAAGGCGGTATATATCAAGACGGACCGTCGTCACGGGCTCTGTAAATCCAGGATCGGCCCCGAGAGAAGAAGACGTGCAGAAAACATTACCACAGCCGCAACGACGACCATATCTAGCACCCTTCCCCCCACCACTGGGTGCGTCACGCTTCTCATATCTGAGGGAAGATTATGATAATGGATTTGATGACGAGGAGCACGCTACTGATCACATTAGCGCGCAAGGGCATCCGGCGGCCAGAGGCAACCACACCGGCGAGGACGAGACTTCAATGGAATTCAGTCTCGACAAGCTTGATCCTTTTGAAATTCGACAGCGTGATAGCATTAAATCCTTCCAAGCCAAGTTCCGAGAGGTTGATCAATCCGCGATCAGATCAATGATCAAGGGGAAACAAACCTTTAAACGGTCATCGGATTTGAAATCTCTCCTACAACACTCTCGAAACTGTCAGGCCTCGGACGCTCGAGATAGAGTATATGCATTCCTTGGACTAGCCGATCCAGAATACGATATTGTCCCCAATTACGCGGTCGAAAATGGTGTTCGGGAGGTGCTCATCGAGACCGCAAAGAGCATCATACGATTTGACAACTCTCTTGATATACTCCAGCACGTCTATCGAGGACGTGATAAGTTGGGCTTTAGACTTCCGTCATGGGTGCCCGACTGGACCAGCGAGGAGACGCAGACAGGGCTTGACAAACATTCTCACGGGGGGGCCAACTCCTTCGACGCGTCGAAGGGGCTACCTTATTATGTCCAGTTCAGCAGCGCGACTGGTGATGACGACCATCAAGACCTCAAGGTCCGGGGTATATTTCTTGATCGCATCGAAGAGACAGGATCTGAATCGTCTGATCTTGGTGGATCGTCCTCTTTCTTCACAATGACCGACAATCTGGGTGTCATCGGGCCGAGGTCTGCGCGCAACGATGATGAGGTCTGGGTTCTGTATGGTTCTAAGAAGCCAGTTGTCTTGAGGCGGAATGACAATACCGGTAATGTGTATGGGTATCATGGGGATGTACTTGTGTACAACAAAGACATGAGCTTTTCCAGCGTCATGTTTGGCGACATGGTTGAGAAGATGCAACAAGGAACTTTGAATGCAGACCGAGAAAGAGAGTTCTGGATCATATAATTGGAAACGGAACGAGTCTGCGAAGCTAAGCGTGTGTTGCTACTCCCTTCTTTTCCAGCTTTCATAAGTTGATGGGTGACGACTCTTCACGAGCTTGATCGTTATATTAAACTTACCGCCACAATGAGTCGGCAGAACCTTGGAAGCATCTCCGCCAAGTAGGTACCTCGATATGTAATATACATAGGTAGCAAATGGCTCTAACCCGACCAAGACGCAGTACAAGCAACGCATGCGTCTCTGGTGACTGACGTAGACGGGATAGGAAAGAAGACAGTTACCGTAGGTTAGGTACCTACTTAGTACTATGAGACATGACGAGCGGCTTATTTTAGCGGAGCTCGTATAGTGGGGATGTCCGCTGATGCAGGAACAGTGACCAGCACCGACAACCTTGACGTTGGTTGATTTCTAATTAAATAAGGAAATAGATAGATAGTTCTAATATTAACAAATCATATAAAAATAACATAATCAGCTTAATTTTATCAAGATAAATAAATAATCCTATCTATTTTAACATAAGTATTTGGCGTTATGCTATCTTTTATATACAATTAAGGTACAATTACACATTCCGTAGCCTGTGTAGTGTTTTGCCATGACTTACGTAGGTGGACTTAGGTACCTTAGGTACCTAGGTTACAGTGAGAGTTCCGCCAGGCGCGCGGGGTACTTGGTGGGCCGGTGGAGGCCGATGCTTTGTTTGCTCTCCGGGCAGCGGGTACATGTGTACTTAGTGCAGCTACGATGACGTAGGTGCCCGCCATATGATGATGGAATGCAAACAAGAGCAGGAAATGGCAGCTTTCAGCTCTCTTATTTGAAGCTCTCCTGCCAAAACTTAATCATCCCTCCTCTTTATCTTCATCAAATACTCCGTCAATCATCTTCGACGAACTCGATTTGTATTCTCAACCTCTTTCCATACCACCCATACACACACTTCACAAACAACGGAACTCATCCCATCTCCTTCTCCATACGCCAGTCAACAAAGAACCGATTGTGTGATTTGATTGATTTGCACACAATACATACTACTCCAAAACCACACCCCTTCTACAGTACCACCAACATGACGAAAGGCGAGGCCACCCAGATCAAGGTCCACTATAAGGGCAAGGACGACGACTTCATCATCTTCGTCGACGACAATGAGACCTACCAGAAGTGGTTGAGCGACAAGTCCATCCCTCTAGCGCACTTTGTGTCAACATTCAACGTCTTCGTGACGGGCAAGTAAGTGCACATCCATGCAGTTTCTTCCCGACCGACCATATCATGTTCCCATCATCGATAGAGCAGCTAATTGACTTTCCATGACAGACAAGGAACCCAAGGCCAGCTGCATGACGCCGCGAAGTTAACACTCGCAGCCGAGTTCAATACTGAGGACGAAGACGAAGCCATCAAGCAGATCCTTCAAAAGGGCAATGTTCAGGAGACACAGGTATGTGGACCGTCACGTTTTACCATATCAGCAATTATATGTCAATGCAGTGAAACTAATATTTATTTTAACGCTAGTTCCCGGGACGAAATGGTCCCAAGAACGATTCTCAGACGGGCAACATCGTGAACGGCCAGCCACACACGAGATAGAAGCATTGGCCCCCACCTGCGGCTGAAACATAGAGCTGTGCAGGTTGGATTTTGCGGCAAATCTACGAATGATGCCTTCGCTCTGCCTAATTTGCGATTCCAGTGTCATGGACTTTACCAGAGGAGCTCGGCGCTGGTGACAACGCCGTGGGTTGTACGACATTGGCGTTATGATCTTTGATGAGATCCGAGGCATGAATATCGGCTGTGCTCTGTACAGAAGCAAGAGACATCATTTTCGTATCTCTCTTCCTCTTCTGTAATTACTGCGAAGATAGAAAGCTGGCGGAGTGATAGCCAATTGAGCATGAATTAAAAGATGAGAGACGAATGTGTACTTCCGCGCAAATGTACCAGAAGACCCCAAGGAGCATCTAATGCTAAGCTACTTGTCGTAAAACAAACTATTTTGGCGTGGCGGGGCGAGTCTCGTAAATTGCTCCTTGGTATTCAGGTTTCGAAAGTAATACATCAGGAAACCTTTGACTCTCCTCCAGACAGGTGTAAGAATTTTGAATTTTTAGCAACCCTTACTTTGCTGGATCACAAGGAACCACGGCAGAAAAGAAAACGTTGTCAGGGGTTCACTTCTTTAAATGAAATGATTAATGTCTTGGTGCGTGTGCAGCATCTACTCATCTATTGTTATCCTGCGTACGAAACAGGGCACCACCTTCTGCAACAGATGCTCCTCCCGTTTCTTACTCATCCCATCTTGTTCATCCTGAAGCTTTAGCTTTGGCCTGTCTCTCCTTAGCCGGGTTATATCTTTTCCCCTTCATTATATCCGCCAGCGTGTGACTCGCCGTCATAACTGCGAGTTTAAATGCTCAATCGGATGATGATGTGGATACGTAGGTATGTATGTAATCGAATAAGAATATCAATAATTATGATGCTCGCTTGTAAATCTTAACTGTAGGGGTATGCCCTCTAAATACACCAGTTGGTTGTTGGATAGACCATGGTATGACAATGCATGTAACATGCAGAATATGTGAACAACGTGGTGTAGTATGTACACCTTTCTACCCCCCTGTCCATTCTTCTTAGCTACAATATAGCGAAAACTGAGGCAGCAGCGGGAATCATGTACAGTAGTATATCCAGTTGATGACAAATGTAACCCTCCGTTGTTGCTCTTGTTCTTTGGGTTCTTTATGCGTTCATCTCTCTTCATGCCCGAGGACTAGGTCGGCCTCTTTGTGGAAGTGTCCATGGTTTGGCACAGACGATCTAGGGTTCATGTTAGCTCATCTCTGGCTCCGAGCAGAGTGACAGTAATGAAATACGTACCTCGCCTTCACTATACGCCCAGAAATATACAATGCTGCCCGTAAGGTAGTAGAGAGCGGGGTTTGTGCCCTGGTAGATGAGAACGGCGGAGAGGGCGGCTAGGGGGAGGACCGCCAGACGCGCCTCTAGGCTGCGGTGGAATGTCGTCCCGGCGACGAGGCCAAGCGGCCACTCGAGGGCGAACATAGCGATGCCCATCAGAAGATTGATAATTTGCAGGATGGGCACGGGCTTGATTGCTGGGTCCAATGTCTTGGTCAAAAAATCCCAGAATATCTTAGGCCAGAAGAAGGCCTCCAAAGCAGCGGCGATTTGGTCTAGATTGCATGTTAAATCATGCTCAAACCCAATTTCTATCTTGTCTACTTGGACAAATACAAATAGAGAGGACCATGAGTACTACTTACAAACAGCTGCAGTCAAGACGATGAGCCTCGCCCAGTGGTTCTTGATGAGTTTCCCCATCTTGTTGTTGGTTGGTCGTAAATAATCGTTTCCGGTTCTTTCGACGCGAAAAATAAAAAGTACGCTTCGCTAGATTTCGACCTCCGAAGGTTCCACGCTCTTTCTAAATGATTTTCTTTTCAATTTCTTCTGATTTGCCGCAAGTCCCAAGTTTCCCAAGCCAGAACTTCCTTTCAAACAACCTGTGTAATCCAAACGAGGTAAAAGGTGAAGACGTTCGGCGAGTTGGCGTCCACGGAATTATGTATCGAAACAGATTGGTAAATGAAGATAGCAAAATGCGAGGTAGCCGGACCTGCAGGGCGTCGAAGGAAAAGGACAGGAAAAGGGTCAGACCGATACGAAAGAAAGCGATCGACGAGGCGAGTGCACAGCGCTGGCAGCCAAGCAGAGAGACAAGAGGAGGACAACAACTGCTGGGGCCTGGTAAGGCTATATTGGAAAACTACTCGGCTTGGCTTGTGACCCTGGTAGGGAGCAAGGCTCCCGTTCAGGGTGAGCTTGTATCGAAACAGACAGATGTCTGCCGGGGTAGAGAATCTGATACTGGGGGCTTGCCCGCGAGGAGCTGTCTTAATCTGAGATCCACGTTCTTGAAATCCGATCTATTATGACAGCTGGCATTCGCGCGGCATTGGGTTCATCCGGAAAGGAATATATTATCGACTTTTCGATAACGAGGCAATGGTAAGCCAGGGCCTGATCCGCGCCTAGGATACTCAGATCGAGGAGCGCAATATGAGACCAGACTACGAGGCGAAACAGGCGCGGTGCGAGGCACCTGACACGGCGAGCGTCCTATGAGTAGATGATGGTGGGCCGTCAAGATGGCTAGCTGGTGAGATTGAGAGCCTGTTTTGTTCGGGAGACGAGTGTTGAAGATCAAACACGCTGATGAGACTAGCAGGAGGTCCGGATATGAGGCGAAGGGGTTTTTTCATGTACAAAAGAGGAGATCTTCAAACTCGGGCAGCATACAAGCGTTTTAAGAGGATGGGTCCGTAGGAAACATGGAAAGTCTCGACAGCAACGGGGCGAGACCGCCATTATCTCGCACCCATGCGACCCATGAGGGCCGACGTCTATACGTATACGATTATAGTCTAACGACGGGGGGCAGGCTGGGAATTCCAAGATAGCTAGGGTATCAAAGCGGTTGAATGTTGCCGCATGATGTGCAGAACGGGGATGGATATCCACCAAGTCTACTGTAGCGTCCATTGCGTCCATTGCGTCCATGGCGGCGGCGTTGGAAGGACCCGAGCCTGCGAGCTGGGGCGGCAACAGCATGAAAGTGCGGTCAATTGGACAGCCTGCAGACTCTGCAGGAAGCAAAAAGCGGAGAGATGGAGAGATAGCTCATGTGTGCGGCGGTAACGCAGCACTGCAGCGACGGGCATTGGTTGTTTACATGATTTGTGGTCTTCAAGCGAAGGTCGTCTACGTACAGTACAGTAGCAATATTGTGAGAGGGTCCGTGATTGGGGCGGGGGGTTGGCGGTTAGAGATGGGACCATGGCCAATTAGGGGACGCCCCGGACATGCCAAGCTTCAGGGTGGTGATGAGAAACAGGGGTATCTGCCTCCGTGACAGGGATGGTGATGGACTGTGGTGCCAGGTCTGTCACTGACTGGGTGCGTCGAACCGCCAGGATGTGAATGGCCTCGGTCGCCTCAACTCATATAGTGCACTACTGTAGCACCATGTCGACCGATGGGAAGAAGAACGTGGCGACTTACAGTACACGCTGCTTCAAGACTCATCGGCGGAGACAAGTCGCACCAGCCCTGTAACTGTTACACCGCTTCACGTTTATTTATTTTTTCTTCTTTTTCTTTTCAATTGATTTATCATAATCCCCGATGATGCGGCGATGGCGGTGACAATGATGACAATGATGACATCCTTCAATTGGCCTGAATCCAGGACCGGTTTGAGCCCGGGGTTCGAGCTTGGTCTCAAACACGGCGAAGTTTCGAAATTGATAATGTTGAGGCACTTATCAACATGGGGCAGTGTTAGTCGCATTAGGTATCCGACCCAATCTTTCCTTCCCTTTCTAGGTCATGCGATGCAGAAATGCAGAAATGTGGGCGGGTAGATTCGAGCTAGTGTAGGTAGAGAAATTTGGAGAGGCTTTGGTCGAGTACCTACAGTATATAATGACCCGAAGTCGACAATATTCACTCAGCCCAATTGTCAACTCCTGTGTCTGCGTGCTCTAATGACATAGTCAGTTCAGTTCATTGGAACGCAGCTAATAATAATGCCGTGATTCAATTGTAGCGCTGCACTTTTCGTATTATGGAAAAGGGAGATGTGATAGGTACCAGGACATGGCTGATGAGTACTGTACACTCTAATTACTGGGAGGTCGCCAACCTCGTGCAGACAGGGTGACCAGTCAGAGTCAGCAATAGGTCTCAATCCAGGTAGCCCCGTGCTGGTGAAATTCGCTTGTTTTATTCCCATTATCTAAACAGACTCATCCGATACCTACCTTGATGCATAGGAACGGTCGTCTTATCTTCCGAATGATGATGGCGACAGATTTTGCATACAATCCCCCCCGGCGTGCGAAAGGGTAACCCCTTTCCATTTAACTCCGAACTACGGCTGTAATAATGCATCTATAGCAAAGCATTACATAGGTACATTCTTCTCATTCGTAAAAATCCCGATATCAAATGTTTAGGAAAGCAACGATGGTACGGCAGATAACGAAATTGGATAGACGGAATGCCGTTGGAAGCCGAAAAGAATGCCGATGCGGTCATGAATAATACCCAGTCAGGCAGGGAACATGATCTATCACAATCCGATCGGCAGGGTACACGGTTACACGGTCGAAGCGCCCATGAACCACCAGTACCGGTACCGCCCTTACGTCACGGGGAATGCAGCCACAATGACTGACTACCCATACTTATTGTACCCATATCGTGCGCCGTGGGACCCCTTCCCGAAATAGATTGCGAAATGCTCGCCGAATCAATCAACTGGGCAATTTAAGAATTACTATGTAGCTTTCTCGCCAAACGCAGTAAGTACAGTACCGGTACTTCAAACCAGGGTTTCCCAGTCCTTTCTTTGGGGGCTACCGTACTATGCGTAATAGACCGAGTCATCGAAAATACCGGCCAAAGTAAAAAAAATAAAAGTTCCATAAATGGGTGGTAGAGACAAAATGACTCGGGCAAGTAGTATACTTACCTACATGTAGGTAGTTGTCGTTACAGTATCTGCTGCCCCCAGATAACCAGTTGCCTGAAGGCGACTTATACATATCTCGCATCCGGAGAGGAAGCCGACTGCTACCGTATCTCTGGGACTAAAACGCGCCTTCTCAGGGCGCAGGACGCCGTAGATAAGCTTCAAACCTACTTACTAGCCAGCAGACGCAAGTAAACGGGTCAGGGGGGTAGCCATAAGCTCACCGAGACTGAGATACAGAAGCTCGAGATAAAGGGGGCCCAGCCTCGTTTGTCTCCCTGACGAGGTTCGACAACTCAACTCAGGGTGCGGGCAAATAGCTCAACAGCTTAAAATGGCTTTGGGGGCACGTTCACGTCTCGAAATAAAGCTAATACAGATTCACATGTTACTATGATTCCTATCACATGTCTACTTCATTAAGATAATTCCAATCAACAGTAAAAATCATGACGCTACGAGCGTTCGTACATATGAATGGTTGGTTTCGGTGATAACTCGAAGCTTCATCAATAGGTATACTGTAGGCACTATGCAGTATTGGGCGGAGCTTCTGCACGTACTCGGTCACATACTGTACGTCTGCGGCGTGGCGTCCGCTACTGTATGTATCTTTGCCGGCGGTTGTTCAACGACACCCATTGGACTCGCTTCGGTAGCCACGTTGGGACTTGGGTATCCTGAATGGCTGGGAGAGATGTGGTCGGTCGAACGAATTATTAACCAATTGACTGGCTTCATGAATAACGAATACTATATCATTCCGCTTGGCCGCTTGGCGGTAGGTAAATAAGGTGGTTTAAACATCTGCTGTATTGCTCAGCCCTTGCTGGGTGAGGCAGCTTGGAGAATACTACAGCTTAATTTCTATTAAAAGTATTAGGCCTTCGAGCATCAGAACTACTTAGGATTGCAAAGTGCCTAGTCGTTAACTACATTCTACGTTGTATATTCTGCACTAGTATGCCTGCATTGTGTAAATATACCAATTCTGATCATAATTGTGACTGCTTACGCCCATGATGCAGGTGATTGCCATTAGCTTTGGCCGACTTGGTAACAACTACTGTATAGGCATTTGGTTGATTGGGACGCCAAGAATGACCGTTTTTCTCCATTATACTTAATAGTTCCAGCCAATCCCAATAAGCATGATCGTAGCACGAAGATTCTACGTATTTTTAACTACATCATCACAACAAAGCGTTATACTGTAACGATTATCTGCAAATATCGAGACTAGTCTACCAAATATTCATCTGTCCAGAAACTCTTCAGCTTGTCTGCGTCGGGGCCTACAAGCGGAGCAATTTCCGACTCGAATACGGAATTCGATGAGAGCTTGTCAAGAAGATCCCTAAAATCGGAGGTCAAATCGGTTAAGACATTGATAGTATGGTTTGCCAACGGCTCCCTATCTGAGCAGAATGGAAGAAGGCTGCTTGCTGGCCCCGGGGGCTTTCGGCTGGCTGCCATCAGTTGATGTCGGAGGGTTGCTAAGCTCGCTTCTATCGCGGCTACTGACTTCACAGGAATGACGGGTAGCTCCCAGTGATCAATCAACCTAGCCCAGATCAGATTATATTCTCTTGTTACATCCTAAGGATGATTTGGCCCTATCAAGGAGGAACTCACTGTAGTTGAAGCGTCATAAGTGCGTGCATTGCATTCTGCTGGGCATCATCATCCTTTAGTAAGAAGATGAGGCCTGAGTCTTGGCCACCATTGAGATTATGCAGTCGCTCAATGCGGTTTAGGCTCTCGGTCGAGGCAACATCTCGGGGTGATATGAAAATGGCACGGAACACTCGTTGTGAACTGAGGGGAATCGCTACATCGTGGGTATCTATTTCAGCCTCTGCCCTGTTTTAGCACCACGTTGCTCGTCTGGTTCGAAAACGGGCACGCAGTAAGCATGGGGGGTGTCATATACCTTTCCACTTGCCACACGAACTATTGCTCTTTAAGAGCAAAGAAGCAAGGCTGGCCCAATCGGGGCGTTTGCGAAGAGATGTGCAAATAAGCGGTCGCTCCATCGTTTTCTCGACCAAGTGTAACTTGCAACTGGTGGCCGCAGCTTGTTCCCTTCAAGATTGACAGTTGAGCCCTGGCTAAAGATATATAATGCGAATCTCATGAAGTAGTGCAGCCATAGCTTCTTTAGCCGATCAAAACGTGCCCACGAGCTGTAGGGTATGCGCGCGAGGAAATTCCAAGTTATTTAGGTGTAGATAGTCAAGTTAGGGATGAGGCCGGTCTGAACATTGTAGGTACCTTAGGTACCTAATGAACGTTCGGAGTGGGAAGGCCGAGTTGTCACACAACCTTGTGGGAGGTAACACAACTTAAACTCCCATGTACCCTCAAGGAAAGCACGAAGAGATACCGAACTCTAGTAGTAGGTACCTAGTCTAACTCTGCAATGTTAAATGTAGGTAGGTAGTTACTGCCTCCAGACGGTATGGGGTCGGGATACCTAATTGTCACACGCCTGCCTAGGGCATAGCTATCTCTGCATACCTACTACCCCTATTGAGAGTTACAAGTATGAATATAGGTACTTAGGTCCATAGGTATGTATGCCGCTTTTAAGGTGTATGCATCCATATATATGAAGACGTGTAAGTCGGTATGAGGTGTAGGTAACGGAATTGTGAGGGCTATAAATCTACATAAAGTTGGGTATCAGGTAGGATGTGTTACTGGGACAGAGTTGAGTCGTTAAGACAGCTCTGATATATATACAGACTTAATGTACATGAAGTATGAAGGGGGTCTTACAAAAAAGCTCTATCCAGACATGGTAGGTGGCGGAAACTGCTGCTATATATGACAGTAGTAGTAAGGGGTATAATCTCTAGTCCACACTGCGTAGCTGATACTGCCCAATGTCATATTTGTCGACACTATGAGCCTTGTTATGATGATCCATCTATTGACGCCAGTTTATATGTCCCGTGATTACTTAAGAGACCGCACATTAAACCTGCGCGGGAGGCGATGTAGCTAGTATCGGCGTTTCTGGGGGTGGCAGCAACGGCTTTTTGGTTTTGGGGTCGTTGAACCGCCTTAGCACATCTTCTAAAGTTGCCGTCCTGTCCCGATGCTGTTTCTCTGCCACTTCAAGCTCCCTTTCTCTCCTCTCGAGTTCTTCGAAGCGTTCTGCGAGTTTTGCGATTTTTTCCAAGTTGGCATCGGGCTTCTGGGAAGACCGGTGGTATTCGAAGAGAATCAGGCTGTTGCCACAAACAGAATGAAAGCATCGCCTATAACGTCTGCAAACAAATCGACCGCCTTGGCCTCTGGTAAAGGCCTAAATTTCCGCCTCCAAATACTGGTTATAGGGAATGTTTTCTTCGCTCTGATTTCATGGTTGGTAGCACCATGCTTGGCACGGATTTCGTCCTCCTTTTCTATTTCCTCTTTTGTCTTGACAGTCGGAGCCTCGGCTTTCTCTTTCGCTTTCGTTTCGGCATCGACGTTGCGTAAAAGGGCAACCGACGTGCGCATGTTCAGCTGGTGTATCATCTGGCCATACTTCGCAGCAAACTTCCGGAAGCCCGGATGGTCGTGGGCTTGGTTTTTAATCCGATTCTAAAGACGGGGGTCAATCGCCATGCACCTATGTAAACTCTGTGACACAACTTACTGCGCCATACTTGGAGATGTGCCGGACGAAGAGAGATCCAAGTTTGAATAATGGCAAGGCCACCATTTTTGGTGGATGGTCCCCTGCCGGATCGTTTCCTTAGAGGAGACTAAGCAACAGACGGGGAGCAAACGACGGGGAATTAGGAGCCAATTCAAACGTGGAACGCTTCTAGCGAGCTTCCGACATGTTTGGCAACACAGTGAAAGCCCAAACAAGTTGAAAATATGTTGCGATAGCGGTGCTACTGTAAAGTAACGATGTAAAGTGAATCACATTCAGCGGCTCTGGACCGGGTCCAGCCCAGAAAGCTTAAACTAACGGGGCCGTCTATCCTTATCTGAGGCTCTTGGCGATAACATGGAGGTGAGTATACTGGTATACTGTAAATAACCACCTGTGGGTCGATCTAACCCCTACCTGGTAGGTAGATACATAGGTACCTACTGTCTATCAGTGGGCAGGTACCTAAGTAGGTAGGTAGGTACCCGTGTAGGCATACTATTAGCTAGGGAAGCTGCTAAACAAGCCGACTCCACCTACGGTTGCCTCTCCAACGCCCACGAGCGTGCATCTTTAACGTGTAAACCAACTACGAAGAGTGCCACCAACCCTGTACCTGTCTTCTTGCGCTTGATCAGTTTGCAACTACCTCGTCTACAACGCACGCTTTCTTCGCTCCTTGTGCTCATGCTAGGAGTAATAGAGTAGTGGACATTCGTTTTATCCTCCAGCGTGATTTAATTACCGTCTCTCATGGTTTCGCAGACTTGCACGTGAGTCCAAACCTGTGTTTGTTTTTCTCCTTCTTCTCCTACTCTTGCGTATTACCGTTTAGGACGCATTTATATAGGCTTTAGCAGCAAGCATCGTATTGCTCCCCCGACTAACACAAGTTGATCCAGCGCTTGACGTCCCTACTACACTATTACTTGGCTTCGCTTGTTGTCCTGTCAACAAGCCAGCCGCGAGAATCCAACAGATGGCAGATCGACTCATTGCTGCAAAGCAAGGAGCTTACACCGACGCATTATCTCCCCGGGACGTCAACGCCCGAGCGCCCAGCCGTGCCATCGAGTCCGCGAAACCGAAAGCAGTCGTGGCTTCCAAACCCCCCCAAAAGGAAAAGGAACCCCCTGTCCCAGCCGCCCGACACAGGTCTACGAGCCTCCAAGCACCGATCGCCAGGATGGAGCCGTGTACCAGGTCGGCAAGATGCTGGGCAAAGGGGGGTTTGCGGTGTGCTACGAGGGCCAGCTACCGGGGCATAGGAAGAAGTATGCCCTAAAGATCGTGAGGAGCAAAATGCCAACCAAGATGGAACAAAAGGTGTGTTTTTTACCGTCCAGTCTATCAGTATCAGGCCATGACTAACAGCCGCATAAGTTCCAAACAGAGCTACAGATCCACTCCAAGATGAGGCATCAAAACATTGTCCAATTCCTGAGGGCCTTCTCATTCGACAGCTGCACTTACCTTGTGTTGGAACTGTGTCCGAATGGCTCTCTGATGGATATGGTCAAGCGTAGGAAAGGTCTTACCGAGCCTGAGGTGCGATTCTACTCGATCCAGATTGCTGGCGCGATTAAATACATGCATGCCAAAGGCATTATCCACCGAGACTTGAAGATGGGCAACATCTTTCTTGATAGGTACATGAATGCCAAGATTGGCGACTTTGGTCTGGCGGCGTTGTTGGTTACTGGTAAAGACATGCAGACCATCCGCCGAACAACCTTATGTGGCACCCCCAACTATATTGCACCCGAGATCCTCGAGAAGGGCAAGAAAGGCCACGACAATATGGTTGATATCTGGAGTCTTGGGATTATCATGTAAGATCCACTGGACGTGTCTATCATTAAAAGCTAACACCTGCCTTAGGTTTGCTATGTTAACATCAAAGCCCCCTTTTCAATCCTCTACTACTGATGAGATCTATCGTCGAGCAAGGAACCGAGACTACGAATGGCCAAAACCCGGCACTAAGTTCGTATCAGAGGAGGCGAAGGACATTGTAGCTACAATGCTAGAAGATGCAGAGAGGCGACCAGACCCTGATACGATTGTTCAGCACAGTTTCTTCTCCTCTGGTTATGTCCCAACACCGTCAGAAATTACCACGAAACTCCGAGACTGTCCTCCCGACGATGAACGCTTCTACGCGGTGGACGTAACGACAAAGATGGTACCGGAGATCTGGCAGAATCTCCAGGAGTTGTGTGGTGTTTGTGAGGTTGGGCCATGGAACAAAGTCCAGGCGGTTTACAAGAGTACCTGGAGAGAAGTGGCGTTAGAAGAGCAGGCCGGCTTAACGCCCATCATCCCCCTTGCAGAAGGCATTGTTTACAGGCCTTATGATGAGGTCAGCAAGGAGCTTGGATTTACTCAAGTTCCCATCCGACAACCGCCGCAACCTATCGCTAGATTGGGGGATGATGGACAACCGACGCAATCAATCCATACAGGGCTCTTGCGAGCCCCTCCACAAAGCTTTGCAGCGCAACAGAGAGCACAAAATAAGCCACCTCATCCCACTGCATTACCGCGGGCGCAAACGGTAAATGACCTGCCACCACCAAGCAGCGGTAGCACAATGCGACAGCGGGCAAGGCGGGATCTTTCCCAGAGCTCAACAGTGAGCAGCCTCACCAGAAAGGCGGTGTCCGTGCCCCCAACACTGTCAGAAACTTCAGGAAGCAGGCATACTTCAACATCCCGAGCAACTTCGTTAGACTCTACAAAAGTTACAGCTCAACCGAGAGAAGCTCAGACTCCAGTTCCTCTCCCAGAGACATCCGAAACAAAAATGAGCTCCTTGTTCGGTTCTAAGGAACGGATATTAGCGGTGCCAAACACAAAGCCCGATGTGGTATTACATCGTCTTCGAAGCCTTCAAGCAGAGCTTGAACGTGCTTTGAACTCAAGGTCTATGGCACTTCTCGGGAAGACGCCCACGCCATCACCCCCCCATATTGTGGTGAAATGGGTCGACTATTCGAACAAGTTTGGCCTCGGCTACATCTTAAACGATGGAAGCGTAGGGTGTGTTCTGAAAAGCATCCCTGGTAGTGCTAGAGGAGGCAAGACAGTTAGGCTCCCACCAAGCTGCATCCTTGTCCGAGGAGCTGAGCAACATTGCTCACGGAGGCAGGATTCCAGTTATATCGACCGAGATCAGATTGTGCCTATGTCCAATGAAATACAGTTTTACGAGAACAACGGGGAAGCCGGACTTTCCACCGTGTTCGTTCACCCTTCGCAGTTCAAGATTGTTCCAAACGACGATGGTTCACCCGGCAAAATTCCAACGGGTAACGATATTTATGACTATAGAAAGAGAGAGCATATCGTCTTGTGGAAAAAGTTTGCCAATTATATGGTGGCATATGGCCGTGATCAAGAGAGCTCGGACACGACAGGACAGATTGAAAGCCCAACATCGTCTAAGCAAACGATGCCGCCGAGTGATGTGGTTACTTTTTATCAACGCACTGGAGACGTTGGATGCTGGGTTTTCGGGGATGGGCATTTACAGTTCAACTTTCCTGACCACACCAAGCTTGTCCTTGATGCGACAGGCACTTGGTGCCATTTTTGGCATCTTCCCCAGGACTCTGCCGAGAAGCTGGCAGCGACAGGGCAACTCGACGAAGCTGCGCTAGACGAGAGAGGCATCTTATCATACCCTGTACAGACTCTGCTGAATTTCACAACCAAGTCAGCCGTTCGACCTGCGCGTAATCCCACCCGAAAGAGGCCAGAAATCAACCCAGAGATCCAGGGAATCCCGGGGGCCAACGATTTCCGTCGCAAAATCGAGTTCATTGTAGGAATCATTAAGGAGTGGACAACCAACAACGGCCTTGGCAATTGCCGAATGGACCGCGAGCATCGCCTAATGTGGATGGGTAGCCGTGAGTCAGTACACAGTGGCCCAAGCAAACATGTTTGGGTGACGATCGGGGCGAGATGGGGCGACTCCAGGTACTCGGCTGTCGTCGACCCGAAGAACCCTGGCGTGCTGGGTGAGGAGATCCAGTCGAAGCCGTCTTCAGGTGCTTGAGTATGGACCTGATGAGGGGAGAGTAGTATTTCGCATTTGCCTCGCATTTGCTGGTCAATGAATTAGCTGGTGTTGTAAGGGCGCGTGGGAATTGGCTTCTAGATTCATGAGAGATGACGGGGGCGTTTTTTGTGACCACAGGCGTCGTTTTATCACTAGGGTTGTCAAGCATGGCGTAGCGTGTATATGAAGTAATATATTTCTCGTGAGAGTTTATATAATATACCCTGTTTTCGTCGTCGAAATGTGTGGGCAATGAGATTTTTGATACACGGGGCGTTTGCTCTGACCAATGATGACGAACTAATTCATCACCCAGACATTTCCTACCTACTAAACCAATGTTTGGTGCAGGAAACTTGGGTTAAAACACAATTATTGCAATTGCGTACAGGTGTCAGATCGTGGTAGTTAGTTATATTGAATAGCCCTCAACTTTCCCTCTCTACTTAGATACACGTAATCTACACAGTGTACTCGTCCAACCTAGAGAAATATATGACGAGAGTCAGCTCAGCTACACTATTAGATTAGGAGATGTGTGCAAGAGTCGACAAATTAGACCTGAACCTCTTCAACGCTGCTGTGTACGCTATGCCATGCCCCTACTACGCCGGCAATCCCCTGGAACTACCTTTCATTTCCTGCCACATACGTCGTCGAGCGCATATTCACATTAGAGCAGAGACGGATGATATATAGCGCATGATTATCATAGCCAACCCCCCTTGCGGCTTGCGGTTTGGATCTTAAGTATTAATGAGTAGGTGTAGCTAGTAGTAGGAAGGAATATGCGGTGGTATGTACAACGAAGATGTATGAGGGACAAAAGTAGCAAGGCGGCCTCGCAGCATCGCCCAGGGTTTGGAAGTGTTGTCGATAACTCCCTGCTCGTACTGTGAGCCCCATTCCATCGCGGCCTTTTTTTTTTTCGGTATCCACGGCTAACCGGGGGAAAACGGTTCAGACATGTATGGAAAATGTGAAATCGCAAAGAAACAAACGCCGAGCATGCTCTCTGGACGACAACGTGTCGCTGCTGCGTCATTGAATGCAAATGCAAGAGTTTTTCGAGTAGCCCCAGAAAGGAATGAAGGCCAACCCGCCCAGAACCCTTCTAAGAGATCAAATGAAAGCCGCCAAGGGTCTTATTCACACCCTCTCTAGTCGCACCCTTCATCTCGATCACGACGGAGGTGACCAAACTCTAGTGATTATTTTCCCGTTTTCAGATAGTATTCAAAAGCCGCCGACTAGGAAGCGCGTTCTTTCCTTCATTTCTCATAGAGTGCCATTTACATGACGACACAATCTTTTTCATCTTTACCTTGGCTCTTCTTCATTTTCCCGTTTCTGGCGGGCGCGACATCCATAGGCGTCCCACCACTGACAGCCAGACGGATGGCTTGCAGTCTTTGCTTTGCGCGTTCGTCGCCAGCATCCGCTGCCTTGACATACCACACATTGGCCTCCAGGATATCACGACGACATCCAATGCCCATCTCGGTGAAGTACCCAACAGCGTACTGCGCTTTTACAAAGTCTGGTCAAGGTTTGATCAGCTCGGAGGCCAGCAATATAGAGATCGAAATACGTACCAAGCTCTGCAGACCGGCGTGCCCATTCATAGGCCTCTTCTTCGTCCTTCTCGAGTATGGGATCTGCCCCTACCAGATACCAAGCGCACAGACCCATCATGGCGGCGGCATGACCACGTTCCGCTGCCCCGGTATAAAAATGGACACTGAGAGCCGGATCGCGAGGGCAGTCTAGTTTCCCGTGCTCGTATGCATCGCCCATTCGGTAACTAGCCTCCGGATGACCCAGCTCGGCAGCCTGGGTGAACAACTCAGCAGCGTAGCTCTCGTCTTTAAAGATGTCGTCGCCGTAGCCCGTCTCATACATGACACCCAGATGGTACGGGGCCGAATTATACATGGCATCGGCGGACTCGGTGGCTCTTTTGAGCCACTTGATGCCCTCTCGGTATCGGTTCTCGCCCAGGTCCCCGGACAGACACGCCTTTCCAAGTCTCGTCATCGCGCCAGGATGATTCTTTGATGCAGCCGACCTTAAGAACTGAACTGCTTTGGCTGGATCTTTTCTACAGCCCCATCCAAATTCGTAGCACAATCCAGCCCGGTAAGCCGACTCGGCATGACCATGCTTCGCAGCGAGAACGAAGAGGGGGAAGGCTGCATTATAATCCTCCTTGCCTTTATTAAAAAGACCTGACGCACATCCATCTGCAAGGTAGTATTGGGCAAACGGATAACCGCCGTTCGCCAACCTTGTTAGAATACTTTTAGCTTCCCGGATCAACTCTGTTGACGATGATTCTACCCCACCCTTCTGCATGTCATGTTTTGAGTTTGACTTTGTCCGGGAAGGTTCATCGTATTCAAGGCCCTGTTCCTGGGCTGTAGATATTAGGAATACCGCAAAGGAATATTGAATGGAAAAATCATTCGTCTTTTTCACATTTTGCCTATACATCTCAAGCGTCTTTTGCGTGCTTAACAAGGAAGCATTATTTCCCACATTGTTGCGTAAATAGGAATTATCGAATGTGACGGGAGCTGGAGCTGGCTGAGGGTATGGGACATTCAACAACTCCCCGTACGATGAAGCTCGATTGTCGGGTGATCTACGATTCTGAGAAGGGGCGCGAACATGGCCACCTCCAAGAGCCGGAGAGCGTCCCCGTTGGCCCAGATCAGAATACAGCGAATAGGACGATTGTGGCCGTGGCAGCGAGCTTCTCCTCACATTAAACGAATTAGGCGTCAGGTGACGGTTGATCGCCAAGGCCCCTTCGGAAACGTCGGGTGTAGACGAATTCCGCGAAATGGCCTCTATAGGAACACTCGAGACCCGAGGGTGGAAAGGTTGATGGTGATATTGCAGTTGTGGGACGGGCGGCTCTTCCAATATGGTATCCTCTATGATGGACTCCTTCATGGACGTATTATCTGAGGGAATATGGCTTTCTAGCATCTCATTAAGCCCCCCGGATAGCGAGCTAGCGCTTGTCTCCACAGATGAATCTGTTGAGGCTTGCTGACGGGTGCTGACTGTGGTATCGGATTCACGGCTCTGTCGGTTTGGATCGTGATTGGGACTTGTATCCTGGATGTTTCCACTATCTTGATCTAACGGGACAGAAGCATTGCCATAGCCATTGTTGACATTCATCTGCATGATGCTGGGACTCAGTACCCTTTCCTGTCCTGTACTATGCGGTAAATCTACAGCAAATGTTGACGGTAGCGGTTTGTCTAAGCTCTTTTTCTTGGACGGGACCCCATGTTGCATCTGGGCCTGCATGTACATAGGGCTGTGAGGTGGTGGCGTGGGCGCGGCAGGCGATTCCGGCAACTCTCGATCTTGAGCGAACATATGACTTGTATCTTTGATATGACCGTTCTGGGTAGCCGCGCTCGCTCGCTGGGTCCAGTCCCCGGGTTGAAAATTGTCCCTTGGTAAAGATGCAGGAGCTTTCCTCCTTATAGGTGACCCTGTGCTAGGCTCTGCTGCCATCGTGTTCCGGTAGTCATCATTGTGAGACACTCCCGGCCGGGGCGACCCGGATGCCCCTGACGACCCTGGCGACAACCTCTGGGCTGGCAGAGGCTTCCGTTGTAATGATCTCGGGGGCGACGGCGTAGCTATCGGAGGCGGCGTAGTAGTTGCGGCCGCCATTGCTGGAGCAGCGCTGTCGGCTATGCCAGCAAAGTCCCCCCAATTGTGTTGGGCTGGGCCCTCACAACAACCACGGCGGAAAGCTACTTCGTCAAGGTGGTTCCCGGCGCGGCGGGCGGTGGTACGCGAGCAACAACGTCCCTGTGTTCACTGTACGGCTGTTACATACATTGGCTCGGAGATATGTCAAGACCGTTGAACTAAGACGATCCGATCCCGACCCGGCGCGAGGGACAACGTACGTGTGCGACTGGAGAGGACCGGCGACCACAGCAGCGGACTGCGACGGTTTGTGGAGGTGGTCGTACTGGACGATGCGTGGTACCGAGCCGACGAACGGGAAATGCGGCAAGGCTACGCAGAATGCAGGTGATATCGCAGACAACGGGCGTCTGTCTCTATGTAGTATTTTCTATGCAAATCGATGCTGTGAGGTCGACAAAGAAACTGCGTCAGGAGATAGAACAGGCAACGGAATAGAGCTGACAACGCTGGCGAGGTATCGTGCTATGCGGAACGAAAATGATGGCTATGGTCGAGATTGACTCTCAAGGGAGAACGACAGCGACGTCTATCAATCAAGCGATTAATGCAACGCAACGTAAACAGCAGCAGCAATGTGGTGGAGTGGTGGTGGTGTTAATAGGTGTAGCGCAAGGAGCAAGCAGGGCTGTCGCCTGTTGGTGAATGCAGGCAGAGAAAGGGTGGATGGGGCAGTGACACATGCAGCAGCGAGCACCGCAGTGTCTTGGTATACCTAAGTACCTACTTACCCAAGGTAGAAACCCACCCCAGGCCACTTCACTAGGTCTCCCTGCGCGCAGGCGCCTTGTCTGCCTTTTCTGCCTGCTACCCACTTTTAGGTACCTACCCCCATTGTAAGGTTCAGTAAGTACCCTGTGCACCCTTCGTACAGGTCGCCCAGCTACACTACACCACTAGTACTTACTCGTCAGCTCTCAGGGTCCTCCCAAGGTTCTATACCCAGCATTCCACGCCTCGTGCGGTGCGGTGGCGCCAGATGACTTCAGCTCCGCTGCTTGTCCTCAGGAAGGTACTGTACCTCCTACTAGGTACCTGGTAGAGGGCACTAACATCTGCACAACTTACGACTAGTACTGTACTATAGCCTGTTAGGTAGGTTTATAGACCGATACTGGGCAGTCCTGGGCGCATCTTCAACCCTGATTTTGGGAGCTAAAGTACCTCCCTACCTAGGTAGTAGAGCGGTCTATCACATTCTATCTGAACCAAGTCCGCGTCTGCTTTTGCGTGTGCACTTACGTTGAGCCAATGTTTGTCAACAAAAGATCGGGATTGGATTAGATAGATTGGGTTTGGTTCAGAGTGCCTTCAAGGAGACGTGATTTATGCACCAAGGTAATTTAGCCCGTCAGTGTTCACGAATAGTACCGATGTGGAAGTAGTACTGAAGATGCATGTTGTATCCCGCCAGAATCCAGTGCCCGCCCATTAAATATTGCCAATATAGGCCTAGATTCGCATCCAGTGAGGTCCGGGCCTGGCTTGAAGCTACATGTAGGTAAGTTAGTGTACAGAGTACCTATGTAGGTAACTCCTGGGCCAGTTCCACTGGAATAAAAGACTGGATGGACCCAGCCACCACGAAGCAGCCTGTGTGGTGTGGTGTAGGTACAGTAGTGTACCTACTGTAAGTACATATAGATCATCCGAGGACAAAAAGTCGCAATTTGATGTCAGACACAAAATAAGACCCCAGCATCATTCGTATCCGTAGCGCGCTACGGTTGTTAAGTGGGAATAAGAACCTCTGCCTCCGCTATTATTTGAATCCAGTTTGGAATTGGCCGCCAAGGAACCAAGTACCTATGTAGGTAGGTAGGTAGGTACCTAGGTAGGTAGGTAGGTAGGATAGTTACTATGTAGTATACGGGAGATAGTATCGTTTGCTCCATAACACTGACCAGTGGTCATGTTCCTAGTGTACCTAATGCGTATGAACCCCTCAGTTGTGTTGATGCGTCGGTAGTTAGTCCTCGTTAAACTGTCCAAATGTAACAAAGCGCGCGCCATCGGCCTGGTTATGGACAATATTAAGCCTTGCGTCATTGGCGTCTGTCAAGACTGTGGTTGGAATCTATGGACTCTCGTCAGCTTACGCTAGACCAGAACAATTCAAGTGTCTCACTAATAATCGGTAGGGCTCATTCATCTCATTCAGCTCTTTGCGACTACTCTTCAGCTCCCGTGCAAGGCAGAATTGAGGTTGATAAGCTGTACCAGTGGCCGCCTCATACCGTACTTCTAGCTTGGACGTTTCTTCGTCTTGAATATTCTCAATTCATTGATGCGTAAAATAAAACGTCGTTGTTGTTAACCGAGTTGGTAGGCCAGGTTACGTTCAGCTTCATAAAGTTGGACAATACTGTAGGGTGACCGCCCGCAATACCTGGACCAGGTATCTACCTCTAGTAGTAGTAGTGTGACCTGCCACTAGGTAGTATACTTACATGAATGGGCCGTTAACATGAGGCCAGAGCCCACGTGCTGCTAAAGCCTACCCTCACTTGCTTCAACATGCGGACTCGTTTATTTTGCGGTGTGATCGTCTCAAAAATAGTTATACATGCATCTCATCGTTCCCACCTACCTAAGTAGGTGGTAGGCTACACGCTGAAATCCACAGTGCCATAAGTTACATAAAGTTATTGGGTATACCTTTG
Organism: Xylaria polymorpha; assembly: GCA_003426235.1. Lineage (NCBI taxonomy): Eukaryota > Fungi > Ascomycota > Sordariomycetes > Xylariales > Xylariaceae > Xylaria > Xylaria polymorpha. Next base: position 50,506 of record NQIM01000244.1, read on the forward strand.
TGCCATACTGCAGCTACTGTATACCGGTTTTAAGTCACTGCATCAGCCTCAGCTGTCTTACGTAGTATGCCATTGTTGCATGAGGTTGAGAAGCCGCCTCGACGAGTCAGTTTACCATCTCTTCTCTAACTACCTAAGGTACGGAGATACCTCTTACTGTAGTTCAAAAGCTCCGCTTGAGTTGCCCGAGTGGGCTTCAACTTAACGGGCCTTTATCCAGATGCTAAAGTGGGAGTGGTGGATGAGAGAACCTGCCAAGCCATTGTTCCTGTGACAGATCTCGTATTCTCCAGTGGATCCTTTCAATCGATCGGATCTATCGGAATGTCACTTGCTGTACACTATATTCTCTAATATTAACTTCTGTCACCATCGTCCCAACTTTTCAATTCGCATCAGTCTAGAGAGCCCAAGTATTCTGCCCAAGTGTCCGCTACAATACTCCTTGCAATCCACTCGTTTAGCTACTTCAAGCTGTTTTTCTGGGGCAATGGTGAGAAAGGCACGAAAGCTCCAAAGACAACGATTTACCTAAGAGTGTGTGGCCTATAATGGCAGTAATATCTACCATCCCGATTATTCGCTTATCAACAACTACTACCTCATCGATTCAATTGTCCCGTAGAGGTATGCCTCTGGATAGAGAAAAGCTACCCCAATGTGTCATGAGCCAAATGCTGGCATAGGGCTATTGTGCGCTCAGTATGTTTAGAAGGGACGTGTATCAGGTAGACAAGCAATAGTATGCATCCGCTTAACTAGGTACAGTACAATGCAATTGAAGGAGAACGTTACACCTCGAAATCGTCCCGATTCCCCCCAAAAGGCTCTCCTACTCGGCACAGAACATGGTCAAGGACCAGGTATATATGTGTGAGAACTGCCGGTAGTTGTGCTGCGTCTCGGGCACGCCCGTCGGGACAACACAGGAGCAGTTGAAGATGTTACGTCGAGTTGACTAGGTAGCCCAGGTGTTGAGAACCTGCTATGGTCACAGGCTGTCACAGAGAGACGGGGATAAATTAAGTGAGATTTGCCAAAAGCAAGTTGGCATGGCTGCTCGCATGATGATCGCCCCAACATCCCTACGCCTGGCGCAAGATTGCTTGTTTCTAACTTCAAAGAAGAAAGATGGGGCTCCGTGAGTTTCGCATTAGTAAACGATTCTCTATTATGTCCCAGACCGGACGCCATTTGTTTCCAGTTCATACTCACTCATCCACTTCCTGGATCGCGGACATTCAAAAATTGAACTCATCGTCGTCACTCGACAGGAACACATTCATACGTAGGAGTGGTTGGCCCAGATAGTAATTATCGAGACGGGAGTGCGGCACGGCTTAGTCAACCTCTTCCTTTGTCTCAGCATTGCCAGAGCGTTGGTACTAATGTTGATACTTGTCTTAATAAACCGACCGTGTATTCGTTCAGTGGACTGTTAGTGCATGTCGTTGAGTCCGAGATACCTCGGCTACTAGGTAGTTGTATAGTAATTGTCTGTGGTGTCAATTAACAACCGCATCTGTGGTGCATCATCAGAAATCTATACTAAAAGAAACCCATTTATTTATAATAAGTACTTATGCTCAGTAACTCTCGATGAGGGTATATACTAGGCAGGAAGAGTTATGAGATTCAGTGTTGGATGGACCTTCGACCCAAAACTCAATTAATTCAGCTTCACATTGTGAAAGCTGCTCAGACTCTGCCCAGCCTACTGTATCTTATCACCTTTAAGTTTATCTGCTGCAGATGTACATCTAGGTAGTTTTGATTGAGCGGCGATAGTAATTAGTACTAAGCTACATGGTTTCTTGGCGGCGGCCTGCTGGAACGCCGCTTGATACCTGTACCTGCCTAACTGGAAAGATCAAAGACAGTTTGCTTATACGCTCTAGGTACCTACCTACCTACTTATGTACCTACCTAGCTTGGAGGTAGGTACTGAGCAAAATGAGCCCCCGAAACACCCATTATATACATTACATGTACATAGTACAGTAGGTAGGTAGGTACCTTAGGTATCTAAAGATAGAGATACTCGTATTGTATTTGTTTCAAGCCCCAACCTTTCTTTTACCTCTTCGCAGAAACGAGTTGTTCCATGTGGCAACAGCATTTCTCATTTCTCCCTCTCCCTCTCCCTCTAAGGACAAACTAAGCCACCATAGATCCTTTCCTATTTGATTTTGACCATTAACTTCCCAACGTGGTCGTAGTCTCAGTCAGAAGCGGTCGCCTCTGTTTTCGTGATATGCTGTAGTAACGTACTACCATTCTAACTTCTATTCATTTGTTAACCATAAACGACATTCATTCCATCGCATATCACTTTCGTTCGTTCGTTTGTTCGTAAACTAAATTGCGCTTCCATTGTATTCCGACCGCCACCCTCGGATCCTGAATTTACCAAACAGCTCCTCCACGGCCCATAAACTGTCAGTCGTCGTATTCCTCAAGTCACCACTCATACCCTGTCCTCGCCTGTTCTCCATTCCGCGAACTCACCAGCCAGTCAATCGACTATCTAGGTAGGCTGCAGTATATCCGAGTGGCGTGTCACCTGTCTTATTGATTGATCGCATTTGCCTGTCATCATTATTGGGCTCCTGTGTTGCTATCGCCATTACAAGAGCTACGTCGACTGCCGTACTGTCCTATACTACAATACGCCATAAGCGGTACAGTGTACCCTGTACTTCAGGCTAGACTGGACTCGGACCAGATCGTGTGAAATCGAGGAAGCCTAAAACAGAAGCGTTACATGGGCACGGCTGACCCTTGCTCTCTGCCAGTGCTCGACACTAAACAAGGAGGCTAAGATTGGTCGACCTATTTTTTCTAAAGACCCGACCCGACCCTTTTCAGTGGCAATTACCTGCTAGCCAACCCACCAGCAGGTACGCTTCGCGCTACTTACCACTCGATCTAGGTAGCGAACTACCTAGTACTACCGGTATACAGCATACAGTACCGTACTGTAGTGTACGGCTACAGTAGTCGCGCCAGCTTGTTTTACGGGTCACGACCTGAGAACGACAGGGGTATCCCTCTGCCTGGTGAGTGCTGTCGACGAAATCCCCAATCCCAATCCCCCTGTTTGTTGCCCACCACAACAAGATCTGTGAGTAGCCGTATTGCTGTGGCCTGCCCATTGGTCTATCGCACATCCATCTCCATCACCACGTTTGTGTATTGTGTTGTGTCCCTATCGACCCTACCCCCATAATCGCCCGTTCAAGTTTAAGTTCTTGTCATGTTTACACAGATTACACACTTCTCCGATTCTTGAGCCAATACGCGGGTGACAAAGACACCAGGTCCCCAGTCAGGGGTCAACCTTATTGTTTGTGTTCCCTTCGCCTTGCATACTTGATCGCGTCCCTTCAATCGTTGTTTTCGGAAGCCGATGTTTCTTCGAGAACGGGGCGAGATGCCATATACTAACTTGGCCGTATACGCAGAATAATGTCTCTCCCTGAGAGACCTGGGGCCCTGAGTCCATCGTACGAGCAGCGCAATTCATACCGACAATCTCCCGCACGACGCAGCCGCCCGACCGATGTCGAGACCGGAACCTACTTTCCTGTGACCGGTCGTCATCCTAGCCAACATCAGCGTGTCGCCTCTGGAAATTCCTTCCCCGAGACAATTCGAAATCTCGAGGTGATTCCAGATAGGCAACCTTTGTCACCAACGAATGAACAAGTTCTCGATCATGGTGTCCCCACACGCAAAAGAAGTCTAATACGCCCTGAACGCAACCGAATAGATAGAGACCACCCAAACTATCACTACCGAAAGCATGCTGCCCAAATGGATACTCTTCCCTCATCAACAGGCAACGACCCGATTTACGAAGATGCGGAGAGTAGTGCCAAGCTATCGGGAGAACGAAGCTTGGGCGCGACCTCGGATAGCTCGCCGCCACGAGAACGCAGTGACGACTCGGAGAAAACCAAGGTGAAAAGTCATGCCTCGCGCCGCCGACGTTCTAGTGGTCATGGAGCGTCGAAGTTGGCAAAGGAATCGAAACGGAACAAGCCCAAAGAGACAATTCGACCCCCGAGTTTCTGGAATGGCTACTGTGCCGTTGTCACATTCTGGTGTCCTGATTTCATTCTCTCTTGCTTTGGTTTTCGATCCAAGGCCCAACGCAGAGCTTGGAGAGAGAAAATGGGGCTGATCAGCATCATTCTGTATCTCATGGCGTTTGTTGGGTTTCTGACCTTTGGGTTCACCCAAGTAGTCTGCTCGACCCCCGGTGTTCGGCTTCACATTAATGAGGTTGGCGATGGTTTCATGATATTTCATGGGACTGCGTACGATTTGACTAAATCGAGCCACCCCCCTGCAGATGGCATTCCACTACGACCAGACGGCCGTTTCCCCAATGTCCTCTATGACATACCAAACATGAAATACGGCGGCCGGGATGGAAGCTTCATGTTCCAGAACGTCAACGGGAAATGTAAAGGGATTATCACAGCCGCTGAGAAATCTGAAGTTCCCACCAATAGCGATGGTGATTTGGCCTGGTATTTCCCGTGTACTACGTTCACCCAGGACGGATCAACCAAACCAAACTTTACCACGCCATCACTAGGCTGGTCTTGTCATACCACCCAGAAAGCCCGAGACACATTTTATCTTGGACTGAAGGGTACTGGTGATGTTTTCTTCACGTGGGAAGACCTGAAGAACAACTCGCGCAACTTGGTTGTATACTCGGGTCAGGTTCTTGATTTGGATCTGCTGAACTGGTTCAACGAGGACGATGTGAAAATCCCTGACCGCTTCAAAGAGTTGAGAGATAAGAGTACCGCCGCCAACGCTGCCATTCGTGGGCGTGATGTGACTAGGGCATTTTCGAATGCCGACGACAAGCCAATTGCTGAATGCCTTGAGGAAATCATTAAGGTTGGGACTGTGGACACGGAGACGGTTGGATGCATCGCGTCCAAAGTTGTCCTTTACGTGTCTCTGACTCTTATTCTGGCCGTAGTCGCCGCCAGGTTTGGCTTGGCACTACTGTTCCAATGGTTCATCAGTCGCAAATATGCAGCAGCCAAGACCTCACAAAGCGCAGACAAGAAGAAACGTAACCGGCAAATTGAGGACTGGAGTGAGGATATATATCGTGCGCCAGTACGAATGCCCGGGGACATTAGTAGTAGTTATGGTGGCTCTGATAGGCTCAGCAAGCGTACTAGCGCTTTCTTGCCTACTACCTCGCGCTTCTCTGCCGTATACGGTCCTGGAAGTGAAAGGAGCAGTCGGCCGCCGATGCCTACTACGATGGCAAGCCAGGCATCCACGGGGCCTTTGCTTCATCCCAATTCGATGTACAGACAGGGAAATGACAGCAGGGCCAGTATGCTCAGGTCTGACACATACGGCAGTGCCGCGAGTCCCATGGATGGTTATGGTCCCGCTGGATTTATTCACGAGGCTGTGGTTCCTCAGCCGCCTTCTGACTACCAGCCGTTTGGCTTCCCCCTGATCCATTCCATCTGCTTAGTTACGGCCTACTCCGAAGGCGAGCTCGGTCTCCGAACAACGCTAGACTCCATTGCCATGACTGATTACCCTAACAGCCATAAGGTTATTCTCGTTATCTGCGATGGACTCATCAAAGGAAAGGGTGAAGCGATGTCCACCCCCGACGTGTGCTTAGGGATGATGAAGGACCATACAGTCCCTCCCAATGAGGTGGAAGCATTTTCCTATGTTGCCGTGGCGAGTGGCTCGAAGAGACACAATATGGCAAAGATCTATGCTGGCTTCTACGATTATGGGGCGAAGTCTGCTATACCGCTAGAAAAGCAGCAAAGGGTACCTATGATGCTTGTTGTGAAGTGCGGCACTCCCGATGAGGCCACGAAGGCCAAGCCCGGCAACAGAGGAAAACGCGACAGTCAAATCATCCTGATGTCATTCCTCCAAAAGGTAATGTTTGACGAGCGCATGTCAGAATTAGAGTATGAAATGTTCAACGGTCTCTGGAAAGTCACTGGCATTTCGCCCGATTTTTATGAGGCTGTTCTGATGGTCGACGCCGATACCAAGATCTTCCCTGACAGCTTAACCCATATGTTATGTGCCCTGGTACGGGATCCTGATATCATGGGTCTCTGTGGCGAAACGAAAATTGCCAACAAGAAGCAGAGCTGGGTCACGGCGATTCAGGTATTTGAGTACTTCATTTCTCATCACCAGGCTAAGTCCTTCGAGTCCGTTTTCGGTGGTGTTACTTGTCTGCCTGGTTGTTTTTGCATGTACCGCATTAAGGCCCCCAAGGCCCAGAATTTCTGGGTTCCCATCTTGGCTAATCCTGATATCGTGGAACATTACTCGGAAAACGTGGTTGATACGCTACACACAAAGAATCTGTTACTTCTGGGCGAAGATCGATATCTGACCACGCTCATGTTACGAACCTTCCCCAAACGCAAGCAGGTCTTCGTTCCGCAGGCTGTTTGCAAGACAACCGTTCCAGACGAATTCAGTGTGTTACTTTCGCAGCGCCGAAGATGGATTAACTCGACTGTCCACAATTTGATGGAATTGGTTCTCGTTAAGGATCTTTGTGGTACTTTTTGCTTTAGTATGCAATTCATCGTCTTCATCGACTTGATTGGTACTCTCGTTCTACCGGCGGCTATTGCGTTCACCCTCTATGTTGGTAAGCTCACCTTCTCATTCCAAACTTAGCTTTCATTTCTAACGAGGCTATAGTCATCATCTCCATCGTTGGGCCGACCGTGCAAATTATTCCTCTCGTTCTCCTGGCGTTGATTCTTGGTCTACCTGCGGTTCTCATCGTAGTTACGGCTCACTCTTGGACGTATGTGATGTGGATGGCGATCTACCTTCTATCCCTTCCTATTTGGAACTTCGTTCTTCCCGCCTACGCCTTCTGGAAATTTGACGATTTCTCCTGGGGCGATACCCGAAAGACGGCAGGTGAAAAGACGAAGAAGGCGGGGATCGAGTATGAAGGCGAGTTTGATAGCAGCAAAATTAAGATGCGGAGATGGGCCGAGTTCGAGCGCGAGCGTCGGACACGAGACAACTTCTGGGGCTCACGGGAAAGTGTTGTAGGTGGCGGCAACTGGCCTAGAGGGCCCGGTACGTTATCCCAGCATCCATACGACGACCAGTTCTATCAGGACATGTGAGAATGTGGTTGATTCAGGCACCAAGGGCCCTTTTAGCGAGTGCCATGCCGTCGAGCTTGTGTCGTCAGGAAGGGGATGATATCATTGTCAGTAACGCAGCGACTTGCCTCTATCGGGCTGTGAGCACGCCTCTTTCTAGATATATATAGGATGCAACAGCATGGAATGGGGCGCAACGGGGCCTCTTTTTCCTTTTTACTTCTGTATATGGCTATACTATACCAAACTTACCTTAATTTCACCAACCGTTCTATTAGTACATACGTCAGTGTAGCTCATCTGTGAGTTTAACCCCTCGAGAGTGTGAGCTTGAGTTGGTGTACTTTCATCTTGTCCCAATGAGATGACAAGACGAGGTTATCGTGTATGAACCGAGTCGCCGCAGTTAATAATAAACTGACCTGGTACGAAACAATCACGCACAAACCTACTAGCTAGGTCTCTCTATGTGTCACACAATATACGATTGGTTGGGTCTACAATAGGTTTCCACAGTATATCTCGACTGTACTATCTACGTACCTAACACAGACCAACCTCATACCATAAAATAAAACTGCGTGTGTATGAATACAAGACCAGTAACACATAGTAAGGTACTTAAGGTATGTCATATGGGTCCTGGTGCACTGTGTGTATTCATTAATTCTAGTTCTGTCAATTTCGGATAGGCAAGGTACTTTTGGATGATTGTCTCGGGAGAAGGAGGCCATTTCTACTGATGAGGTAGAAATGACAACAGGAGTAAGTTGTGTCGTATCTAGACAATATTTAGTGATACATCAGACCCCCACAGAGCAAAAAGCACCCAAAATATCGAGATACCGTAATTTCTTTTAATGGACACCCTACCCATTTGCACGTCTAGCTCACACTTTGCATCAAGTTGTGGCTTCTCTTTGGCGGAGCGGGCAGTTTTTTTACATGTCCTCGCATGGCCAGCAGCCAGCCACCTTCGTCACATTTCCCAGTAATACGACGTTTTGTTTCTGGCCACGTGAATGATGTTTGAAGAAGGTGGTCTTCGGTAACTATACCAGTCGAAACGATGCGTGGCGTTGTGAATTTCGGCTGCTTGACGAGGGGCGAACCACACTACCGGGTCCAACAATTGGGATTGGATGGTCATTTCTGCTTCTTCCGGAGCCGACAGTTATCATTTGGAGACATGATGTATCATTTTCTCATCTGGATGTTGTGTCCAGTTAGGTATCATTTGTGGCTTATTGTTGGTTCGTTGTGGGTACTACACATGTTGGAAGTGAAAGTGTTCTGCATGACAAGAGCTGTTGAAACCGAACATAGCGCGGTAAATAAATACCACAGTATCTCGTTCCAGATGCTGGTACATACGCTGATACGCCGCACGGTGATACCAATCGCTTTTAGAGTCATCCGAAGTCATGGAGGCAAGCGGCGGCGCGAGGCAGGGGGGGGATAAGAGTCCATGATGTGCATACATTGCGCTATATCACAGTAGACGTGAGTGATTAGCAACGAAAGCTAAGAAAGCTAAGAGTCAACATCCTTAACGGCGACTAGTAGTATACTATTTCAGGTCCGTTTTGGGGGAGGGGGTCCCTTCACGGTATCAAGCCGAACCCACCGGTTACGACGTTGGTATATACTCGAGTAACCATGGCAGATGAAAGATGCCACCATATCCCTCTCTCGTCCACTATGGGGTGCGCAGCGATCTTGCAGGCCCAGTGCAGTCTGCAAGCATGAACGCCCCGACCGGTGTTTACAGATATCACGTCTCACGGTTGTGTGGGTTGCGTGGGAGGGCATGCTGTGTCACCACGGACCCCCCTCGAACCCGAGTGTCGGAAATGACCAGCTCGTTAAAACTCTAAAGCCATGCCCATGACATCGCTCGTTGCTTGACGATGATGCATTGTGGATTCAACTGTCCAAATCGCCGTTCGCAAAGGTGTTAGGATCCGACAATTGTGTAAGTGGTCCAGCCACTTGGTGCCGACGCCTGTGTCTCGAGTCCGGGTATGCGGACAGTGCAGATTCGACGAAGAGGTCATTTTAGGCCGTACTTAGGACCTTAGGGCCCAGATGAATGGGATTGGAACTAAGCCGAAGGATGGACGGGATGAGGCGCAGAAGCCATGGTTATCATTACCACTGCGTTATGGTCAGTATGCAAGTAAGCCAGTAGGTAAGCCTCATCATCAATGAGGCACTAAGCCAACCTATCTAGAGTGATTGTCTCAGACTGGCTTCCGCTGGTTAAGCCCACAACGCCTCAGCGGGCCGTTCATCCTTCCGGGGCGGCAAGATAGTGCCGAACAATGGTCTTCAGTCTTGCGACAGAGGTCGAGTCGTCGAGTGATAGGTTCCCCCATTGCAGCCGTTGTTGGGGGCACGGCAGATATAAGTGACATATCACTCGTGACATGTCGAGTCGAGTCGAGAGCGCGCGAGCACGCCTTCGAGCTACTCACCGACAGGCGCAGGCCCAAAGTCAGTTGTGCAGTGCATCAGCATCATAGCTGAATTGTGAAGGTGTCCGAACCCCAGTAAGCGGCTTCTAGTATTCTATGGGAAGCATCCTATCTACCAATAGTAATACCAATACTAATAGCAATAGCAATAGCAAATGGGGAACGTCCCGCAACACATAGATAGATAAGTCGTCGGCGGGTCGAGGCTTAAGGTCAGAGGCAGCAGTTCGAACCACCGGCTAAGACCCTTAGCGGCCGGGCCATTAGAATCATTAGAATTCGGTCGCTCGAAGCCATACAGTACAGTACAGTAAGTAAGTAACCAGAAGGTGACAGGTAGGCAGGTGAGAGGACCTCGGACGTATGTGAGATATTGATATGTGATAGTCCAGGTTATTTCTGATGTAAGCAACGGGCTTGGCCCAGTGCGGCGCCAGCGCTTATCCAGGTTCTCGATCAATATTGTGGCCTACGGCGGCAGCCAGGGAAAAAAAAAATTTTATTAAAAAAATACGGCAGCAAATGACTATACGTATGTATATACGGGATGACGATGGATGCATACCGAACGGGTCTCGTGCAAAGAAATGATGCGTTGGTAATGACATTCGTCCGGCTCTGTCCTTGCCCTGCCCGTCTTTGTCTTGCCTTGCGGATATAAACATACATACCTACCTACCTCTTACCTATGTACCTCTTACCTACATACATACTACCTACATGTAGTATACTACATATACAGGCCTCAGATATCTACAGTGCAGCACCTAACCTAACCAAACCAGGTACCCGACCCAAGCGGAGATCAATCTATAAGGTACAGGAGCTACGGTATTGCATCAGATGTGACCTACGTACGGGTAGGTCTCCTGTCTGTTGGTAACGTGTAGCTGTATTAGTCGGGCGGGGCGGTCAGTACCTTGGTTCCCTGGATGCAGGTCGGGAGGAG
>NQIM01000245.1:0-43562 GCA_003426235.1 Xylaria polymorpha
ATTTTTTTTTTTTTTTNNTATTTAGCTTACTGCGAATCCGCCGTTGTCAATCTCTGCTCATCTCTAGTCTATCTACCTACTGTACACTATCTGCATTCTGTATTCCCTCAGTAAGTAACGCCAGCACATCCGGTGCGGGGCTGATATCAATATCTTACCCTTGGTACCGCTTCCGTCTCCTCAAACATTTATTTGCGCCTCTTTGTTTCCTCCACTTCAGACTTTTTCGATTTTCGCCCGACCGGATCACGTGTGTGTTTCTCTGCAGAGCTACAATAACAGGTCGACTTCATGACAGGATCGTCTTCTCTGACTTCGTACCGCCTTGCCTCATAAGTCTGGGCTGTTGGCCGGTTACCTAATACCTACCTGATATGTTNCCCAAATTTGGGACACTATCACGTCACGGCTTCATTATTGGCCAAAGAAGCCCATGAGGCGTCCTTTATCGAATAATATGAGGACACATCGACTAGACACCGGTGATAAAGGCAGACTAGCAACGCGATCATCCGTGTGCCGACTATCGACCACCATCGCAGTACCAGAGAGGTACAGTACATTGAGGCTATTTTTGGGGGTCTCGAGTTGAACGCAGGCTCTTTGGGGATATGCCTAATTCGGTGTTAGAGGCAAGACATGACTCACATAGCGAACTAACAGCATAGAGTAGGTATATAAATCATCATTCGCGTTCAGGCGCCAAACCTATCCTCAATCAACAAATAGTGTATGTGGCGAGGAAAACCGATTAGTGCGTGGGTGGTATACTACGGCGATACCAATGGCCTGGTAGTTAAGGGAATATATTTAGAAACGCCTTTTTGAAGTGTCATGTTGCTATTCATCCGCTATCCTATTTGGCAATGACCCGGATTCCCCTACTTGGTCCAAGCAGTCCTGAGACCACTGACTTACACGTTATTGAAATCTCTAGTCATCCCTACTGCCTTACTGTTGAGTTGCGTCTTTTACTCTATAGTAAAACATTTACAACGGAGCAGTCGCACTGCAACACGTTAGATATCACCTCCTGGCGTAGACGGAGACGTCAGCATTAGGTATGAAGCCACCGCTCCCGGAGGCATAACATCATGTCAGACTGCATAGCCGTACCTAATTTGGCTTCAGACCGCTAAACGACGTAATAGATATCCAAACAGTCTTTTAACACTGGTGAGGTTGGTATAGAAGATGGTTAGTAGCTCTAGTGCACTAATAGATATCAGGAATCACGTACTTGAGGTAGGTAATAGACACTTGTTGTCGGGCGAAGGTCTCTAAACTACCTTCACGGACTAATCTGACTGTATACAAAAGTCTCTTTACTGTATGCCTTATATCTCGTGGCAAGAGATAACACCACACTTCCCCCTTTTTATTTTCTGTAGAATCCCTCGTGCCACTCTTCGGTGTTCTATATCACGCTCCAATAAGGCGCAAAGTTAGGATCCAGAGCATCCCAGATCGCTGGCATACCTCTGTTGAGGCCATTCTCATCAAATTTACGGGCGCGAACTTCGGTACTGAAATCCATCATGGTGGCCTTGAACTTAGCAGCAGCGGCCCGTGTCGCCGTGTTCGTCCTCGCTAGCAACGTCTCGTCGTCGAATAGATGAGAAAGCGTTTCGTTGGTATCTCGCCACATAGGACGATGACCGACGACATATGTTGAAACTTGCCAGACGGCGCCTTCGGGTGTCGGCATGAATGTCACTATAAATAATTTAGAAGTTAGAAACTACCGCTTATAGTAGAGAATTAACTCGTTCTTGGGGATGTCTGGAAGCAAGCTTATTCCTAAAAAGAAAAATAGGGATATGGGAATTCGTACTGAGATCTTTCTCTGTTAGTCCCTTTTTAGACGGGATTGGTTGTAGGAAGCCGGCTGGGGCGAACGGAAGGGACATCGAATTGAGATGGATGCCGTTCGTGCTCATGACATTGCTCACAATGACACTGAGGTAAGCCTGATGTGTAAGGACGTCCGCAATAGCTTGCCTGGTGAGCAGGCGAGGGAAGTCATAGACCCGCGCAGCTTTAGTCTCGAGGGCCCAGGCCTGCAGCTCTATATCTGTAGCCACCGCCTTGTCGCTGGGGTAATACGAGTTGATAAAAGCCTCCATGAACTCTCGAATCGCTTCGGTGATGACGCTTGTATCTTCGTAAAACGGAAACGATTTCAGCTCCGGCCCAAACGAGCTGTCGACCAGGCCGCGCGCCTTAAACTCCGAACGGTAATAATTCCTTTCAAAATCAGCGGATTCCCCGGACAAGTATAACTTGTTTACGTATTCGACGGCGGCATCCGGAGACCATGGATAATATTGCGGCCCAGTGAACGCCTCTCCGTTTTTGAGGCCGTTTTCCAGGTTGGGGCGGACACCCCAAGGCGTTTTCTCGACTACCCAGTAGCTGTCAGCGAAGCAGCCATGCGGCAACGAAATAGAAAACAAGACATACTCCTGTTGAGCATACCCATGACCGGGTGGTCATTACTAAGACTTCGAATCGCCGAGAGATAGCTTATTTCAGCAACCGAGTGCGACTGCCCGACATGCGCCCACGTAGAATGACTGTTTACACGGTAGAGTTAGTAATTACTGAAAAGAGCAAGATTTCAGCTCATGTTTCGGGAGCATGCAGGAGCAAAATGAGGCCCGAAACCAGCCAAAAGGGGTAAATAATGACTCCAGGGGACTAACTAGCCGTCGTTTTGGTTTAAAAGCATCTTAGCAAGTAGCCAATCTGCTGGTTTGTCTTTCGGCGTGTAGACAAGAGCCGACTTCTCCCGGCCCTTGACGATAGGCTTGACAGCCAGAGGGAGAAAGTCACCCGACTTATTTATGTAAAAGTACGCTTGACATCCAGCACCCCACTTCCCACTGGAAGGAAGATCCCTATTTTGGAAAATGGAATCAGTAAGGGCCGTTTACAGTCAACAACAAGGAGAGTCTCAAGAGCTCCCGAGAGCAGCGGGGCGAAAACCCAGTTCAGGCATCTCTTGCTCCTAGAAGGATTCCACAAGAGATTGCAGATATCGTCCTACAACATTTATAGGCCATATAGGAAACCAAAGGTCTGCTCTCTGGATTGCCGCCGACGGGGTCCTCGGTCGTAGATTTAACGCCTCATGAAATACTTACTGCAAAAGGTTAGTGTTGGATAAGGTCGACGAGAAAGAAATGAGAATGGCTTTGTAGATACCTTCAAGTAACTAAAGTCTGTAGAAAAAAGCCGGCCCTGAGCTCGTAGGTCTTGAAGAGAAAGTCCACCAGTAATCGAAGCGGCATTGTCGACTGGGAAAAGCAAAGCTTCATGACGTTGGACACGCTGTATCTTGTATGGTATCCCGGCCTGGTCACAATTTACGGAGTTAGAAGAGTTTCGTAAGTATGAGGCGCAATGGTTTATGGATTATCGAGGATCTCGGAACAAGAAAACAACAAGTATCGATTTCCCTCACCAGTCTCATCATTGAAAATAAACGGTCGTCAGTGTAATTGGTGAGCATGCCCAGGTTTGGCCCGTTGGGGAGGGACATGTTCCATTGGTTCAGATATGTATTTGCATAATCGTCTAATGTAGTAAAGTTGCCTTTCTATGGCTTCGATTAGCAATATTAGTTACTAGGTTGAGTTTACTTACTGCAATAATGCCAGCCAAAGCGGACACTGATTCTTGCGTAATTATACCGGCGTGCTCTACCACGATAGGAAACCATTGTGCTTGTTGTTCGGCTATTGTTTTGTTCGCAAGTGTCCCGGTAGGATAGAAAGCACCGCCAATTGGGTATTCCTTGTACAGCCAGCCTTTTCGTTTCGCCTGAATAGCCGCAGCCCTATCCTTATAATTAAAATCAACGGTCGGTAGGGTGAAGCCGTCCTCAGTATCCCCCGCGGGTACTGGTGATGCTATAGTCACCGCGCTCGAGAGCAGAATACACAATCTTGCCGCCTTCATGATTGTATCTTCAAATCCGTTGACAGTGATGAAAGACGCCGAACCTAGGAGAATAGGAGACGACGTAGGGCAATAGTTCCATTATAAATAACATTAATTAAGCCCCTCCCCTAAACTTGAAAACTTCTCCACTACGAACTTCTGATCATTACGAGATTAGACAAAGTCTGCTTACCCGCAGCGCACGTTGATGCTGACTGAAAGAAGTCTGGCTGTGCCACGTTTACGCAGCAATGGAATTCTGTCTTCTGAGTGAGCACTAGAATCGGCTGGCTCACTTCAATGCTAAAGAACAGTCAACCGGAGAATGATTGCCGGGTATTATATACACTAAAGAACTTGTGAACCTTGGTTTCCAGGCACGCATCCCGGGCCTTTTTTTCAGTTTTCCATCCCTCTGCAACATTGATACATCATCATCTTGCTGCTGTTTACACACTTCATGTACCTAGTTAGTAAACAGCCCCTCTAATAATAATAAGACCAGTACAATGTAATATGGAACAAAACCTGTGTACCTTTTATTTAGTTTGCTCGCTCAAGGATGAAGTGAAGTCCAAGGTGGTCCCAAGATCCAACATGCCAAGGAATATCAATGCAACCAGCAGGGTTCGAACAAGTATAATACAGTAGCTAATACTTGTTCGAACTAGCATCATCTTCAATACCAGGGTTGAACCAATAGCCAACCAAGACGAGGTACTGAAACTAACCATATACCGTAGTGTAGATTACCGGGGTCCCGGACCGGGGGCGACACTGCCGGTCGTGCATAAGATGTACTACTTACATTGTCCTGTAGACTCTAAACGGCGGACGCAGCTTCGGCGAAGTCGAATACCTCCACCCGATAGCCTTTATCGTTTGCTGGGTCGTTACCGACTCGATTGGGCGATCAGGTTTCACCGTTTTCCTTTGCACCTATAACAGAAACTTACATGGTACGACAACCCTAGGATTCCTTAGCCTCCTTCTATCCCGTACTGCAGATGCAGTAATAAACTCTAGCCGCAGCGTACAGATGCTGGAGTAATACTTGCCAAGGATGAAGCCCTGCCCTGTACGCAATAGAGAATCCCATTCACTGCTAGGCACTCGTAATCGAGAGCAGCCCATGCCAAACTGCCATGCACCAGGAGCTATGCCAAGATCGATGATGACTGGAATCCAAAATTACCTACGCAGTATTGCCAGATCTAGTGAGCAAGATTTAGCGCGGTCCTCTAGTTGTAATTAGTCCGAAATCGAGTTCGAGTCAGATACTCACCGACACATGCTGAAGATTTACTTATTGCATACTCAATCCATGTACTGTACCTAGGTATAAGTAGATTAGGTAATTGAATAAAGCGGAAGCTCAGTCAGATCATTCCCGAGCCACAAGATTATGTCGCATGTGGACCACGTCCTTTTTGGAAGGCCCGACGATGATAAGCAAGTCAAGAATCTCACCTCCGCACCTCCTCACCTCCTCCTCAGGTTCTTCACGGACCGGGCATTTCTTTCTAACTGAATCCGAAATTCGGCGCGGCGCGATATCCACCACACTCCGCTAGAAGCAAGTCAGGATTTGATGGTCCGCGTCAATCCGCATTGGCTGCGCTTCGATATCCCTCTTGCCAGCTTCCCCAGGGCGACTTTGCAAGCATGATGTGATATGGACCATGATTACTCATGCGGCACAGGCACAGGCACAGTCTTGCATTGGCCCAAGCATTTAGCATTTAGCAGACCTCTAGCCTGCTCGAAGCAATATGATACAACACTCTTTCCACGTAACCGGATCGGACCGGGGGGCTAGACTAGGCAGCAATGAGCTAGGCCGGTGATGTGATGCGTACCCCCAACAAATAACAACCTTATTATCTAAAAAGGGATTGAAACCGTTGGAAAACAATAGCTTACCTTAGACTTGCCAAATTACGAGGTGGTAAATAATAAAGAACTTAGAAGGGAAAAAACCCCCATTTCAATTGCAAGTCCAACGCGCTATCAACTGTGCCACAGGAGGAGTTGATCGGATGACAAATCAAGCTACGCGCGCCTATCATAAGCCGCTTGAAAACCGTGACAGCAGAAAATCGCAGGATCCGAAGACGCGAGACTTTAGCAAGCTCTCTTCACGTACTTACTTACCTTGTGTTATAGTGTCATGTTTCTCTGTTCTACCGGTATTGAGCCCCCATGTAGATCTCTTCTCAAAGAAAGCAAATCCCTCAAAGGTCCGCTGCTCAGTGGTCTCGTCTGTTCACGTCCTGCAGTGTTCGTAGCAGGAGTCAGCCCTCTTCATGCATAGTAAATGTGGTAGAAGCATATACAATGTAGGCTCTCGGCCGATATGCGTTGAATCAATTGCATAGAAGACACAAAATTCATAGGTAGGCACGCCGGATATGTTAGTAGCCATGAATATGACAGTCGCGCCGTCATCCACGCAGAAGTGACATCCATTTTCGCTAGCAGCAAAATGCTCTTTTTCCCCTACTTGCATTCGTATCATGATCTGACGATCCGACTTTCTCAGCATCAATGGTTGCCTAGGACTTGTCAACTTGACTGAATCCTTCAACTTGGACGTTTGTCGCGATGCCTACCCAAGTGGGCATATGAAGATATGCGCTGTAGTGATATAGGAGCCCCAAGATCCTAGCATCACATCAGGTATTGAACGCTCAAAAGCCGCAGCGTTGCATAAGATAAGAGCACTGTTGTCCAATGATATCGCATACCAAGCGAGACATGTAAGCCAATATTAGCAGTTGTCGTTAAGTAGGTAGTTTAAAGCAACGTTAGCACGTTCATTCGTACATGGCCCTACTTGAGTGGAATCTTGGCGAGGAGCGCTAGATAATCGGTCATGTTGACACCGCTTGCCAAGCAGATCAATACAGGCAGGTGAGCATCTCGTACAAGCTTGGTTCGATTTTAATTGAGACACAGGATCTACTCAAGAGCAAAACCAAAAAAAAAAAGACTTCTGCCAAGTTCGGCGTTGACAGGGAGAGAGACGCCACAGAGCGCTCGAGACAATACACCCCACAACCCTAAGCATCTCCCCGCTAGCGAGCCAGGGTTGTATGAGCACAAGGTGAAGTATGAAGTGCGGGCGATGGGAGGGATACTACGAACCTGTCAGACTAGTCAGCAACAACCCGAAGTCAGGCTGTCAACACAGAGTCAGAGATGCTGACTCTCATTCCTTATCGATAGGTCCCGATGAAAGCGTTAGATTGAAATTCCCTGTGAGATCCGCAGGTCGGGTGTTCGAGTCGCCCTTAGGAGAATTTTTTTATAAAATAAGCTGCTGAGATATAAAAATGAATTATATAGAATAAAAAAGAACATGAAATAAGAACCGAGTGATAATAAACAGAAACGCTAAAGAAAGCAGTAATAGATTAAAACCTTTAGTACTAAGACTTGCATATAATGTATTAAAGCAGTATGTGTGACACTAAGTAAGAGGTAGCGTTACTAATACTCCTTTTACTTATATATCTCTATATAGATACTTATATATAAGGAAATTAAGGTAGGCCTCTAGGGGTAGAAATAAGGGGTAAGGATCGCCTCTACAGCACTCTTGTATAAAAGATCATCGCGTTTTATTTTTTTGGGGGGGGGGGGGGNGGGGTATACTATTTTCTTTCCTTTTAATCAAGGCGTTCCCTAACTGCTTTAGTGATTCTAGTTCAAATTGCGTGCGTAATATCAGATTCTATCCATTCCTTAGGCCTAATGCCTAACGGCACTTACACGGCCTAAGTCAGTATAGAATCAATTATTATATGAGCAGGAAGCTAGCCCGAGAAGTACCTGATCATCCGGGATAGATATATCAAGGCGACAAGGCATAAGGATGCAAGGTCGGTAATTAAAAGCGCGGCTATTTATACATAAAAGCTATGATTATAGATCACCCGCCTAGCAGAATAGAGGAACTATAGGTAGGCCTTTAAGCCCCCTTTAAAGGCTTTAGAGGATTATAAGATTTATACATTTCTATATTAGTTACCTGTTCAAGTTTAATATTATAAGCAATTGTTATCCTTCCCTTGCTGCAAGCTAAGTTGTAACCACCTTAAGAAGACAAAGAAGCATAGTATGTTAAACAGATACAGCGTCCTTTAAAACGGCAAAATATTTCTACTAGTGTATATAGACAAACATACGTCTATTCATAACTTCTATATACACATATAGACACTGACCGTAACAAGGAATTCTTTGATTTCACAGAACAGGACCTGTTAAAATTATTCGCGAGTGGAAAGTATATCCGATGTGACAAGGCCTTGTACTCAACAGCTTGGCATAGTGTTCATATTCGGCTAATAATTCTCTTTGGGTTTAAAGGAGCTTCTTAATTGATGCTTCGATGAACCTCGCCCTTTGCCTACCCCTCTCCAGTTGCTTCCGATCGAGGACCTCTGCAAGTCTTGTGATTCTCGCCGACCAATAGTCATCGGCTTTTGAACTGTGCGTCTTACTGGAAGGCTGGCAGGCGTTGGCACGTGGCCTTAGCCGTGTGATACAAATCGCTGGCTGCGCCGAGTCTTGCAGCAGTTGTCTCCAAGGATGGGGTGAAATTAGATCAAGTCTTAGGATCTGATCCGATTAATCCCAAACTAATATAGTCGGTACTTCGCCACTCAGTGATTATTTACATGATATCGAATGTCCCAGACCCTCGGTACGTGCGCGTGTGACAGGAACCCCATTGCCATATAACAAAATGCCAAATCTTTCCGAAAGCCTCTAAAACTATCTGTACAACGCCTTAGAAATAAGTAAATTAGCTTCCTTACACTTTTTTTATACCTTTACTTTTATTTTAACCTTATTTTTATAGCTGGGTCAGTTGTTACACATAAATGCCGAATTACTGTATCCCACCCGATATCATGTATACAATTATATGAGCGTCAGGCTGCTGGTTCAGCTGTTCCCACGAACTACCCGATCTTTTGAGACACAAGGTTGCGAGATCGGCAGTTGGAGGCGAATTAGAGACGAGGCTGTTCAGACATAAAAAGCTGTAGATCGCCCGCCTGACTAGAGAGGGAAGTAGACCTTCATGGGCCCCTTGACCGTAATTATATAAGCTTATTGCACAATAAGGATATCATTCCAAGCCCTTGAACCGAAGCCCTGTCGCATCAGTAGGTAAGGTTCTCATACATATGATTATATACATGATATGCGGGAAGGATGGGGTCGGATCCAGTCCCTCGGTATTCATACATATAGCAATACCACAGTCCAGGGCCAGATTGCAGGTTGGTGACGCACTCCATCCTTTGTATGTTGGGGTATTGGTACTGTATTATCATTTGACGACGGCCTATTATAACATCAAATGGTCACCTAATATCGTCCCATCTTTGCGTTTTTCATACTTATTCAATCGTACTTTCAGCCTCTGGAAATTAATTTCCCCGGCGATCCGTGCAGGTAGCCAGAGCCATGTTTTTCTTAGTGTTCGGTTCGTTGACCACATGGTTCTGGCGTAACGAAAGATTGGCGTCTATTGCGTGCTCCTTGGCTCTATGCATAGTAGGGAATACAACATCACATTCGGAAGCTGTTTACATTCGGCCTTGGCAAGCTACCTCGAGCACGCAATTGGATAATTTGTCCAGATCTTATCATATGTCTATCAGTCTTTTCGCCACTCCCCTGCTGGTCTTCGTAGTACCTTGTGATTCTCTCGTATAAGATGCTGACATCCCTACAGCATCGCAAGATTCCGTTTTGACTCAGTACCACCCGAATATATTTCGACCCATCTTAGAACGCCTTCTTCGGGGAAACTACTTCTTCGAAATGAGCTTTCCCAAGTTTTGGGGGCGGCCTACAGCCGTTGCATCTGCAGACCCGGCCAGCTCTAGCGATGTAGAAATAGTTCATGACGGCGACCTGACCTACACTGCGGCGAAAGCACATAATGGCTCCGGGTTAACTTGTAAGTCATTCTCGGAACTATCTATTCTTGTTTTGGCATGCTTCAGAGCACGTGACTTCTGAAACTCCCTCCAACAAATCATGTACCAAATGGCGATAGCTAACCCCATGTGTGGTAGACCAAGAGGCAGTAGGTGCACCTGTCGAGTCAAAGTCGCCACTTGGGTATCACGTCGGCTGGGTGACTGTGATATTCCTAAATATAAATCAAATGATTGGGACCGGCGTCTTCGCGACTCGTACGTGTATTTTGATATTGCCGACCAACCCTACCACCAACAAGTTGTGCTGAACGAAAGCTTACGGTTTGACGCAGCGGGCACCATTCTAGCGAGA
The DNA here is from genome assembly GCA_003426235.1 of Xylaria polymorpha. Classification (NCBI taxonomy): domain Eukaryota; kingdom Fungi; phylum Ascomycota; class Sordariomycetes; order Xylariales; family Xylariaceae; genus Xylaria; species Xylaria polymorpha. Next base: position 10,264 of record NQIM01000245.1, read on the forward strand.
ACGGGTTCGATTGGTCTGGCGCTCATATTTTGGGTGATTGGTATTTTGCTAGCGATCGCTGGTTTCGCCGTCTACCTCGAGCTGGCGAGCTACTTTCCAAACCGGTCTGGATCCGAGGTGGTTTATCTCGAGCAAGCATATCCGAGGCCGAGACATTTCTTCCCGATTTCTTTTGCATTCTACTCTGTCGTTCTCTCTTTCAGCAGTAGTAACGCGATAGGTGCGTGTTACACCCACCTTGATTATACTGAGAGATCGTCGCAACTCACACGAACTTCTATCACTAGTGCTATCTAATTACTTATGGGCATTAGCTCAGTAAGCATCCCGAATTTTATTAATTCCTTTTTTTTCGCAGGCTCTGAGATCTCTACTCTCCATCGAGAACCTCACGGCTCACAGCAACTACTAATTACTGATTTCTAGTAAAACACCAACGGATTGGCAAGTTAAAGGCGTTGCTATAGCGGCCTATACAATTGCTGTCATATGTGAGTCTTGATGCTACTAGAATACAAACATTCTCTTACACTACTGGTTATAGGCGTTATAGCACACAACAAATATTCACTCGTAAGTAATCTTTAGTACTATTTTTTTCTTGTTTTGGCAGCCTCCAGGGTACGAGGTTTTCTTTTCGGACTATGGTAATCTCCAAAAGGCTATCGAAACCATCACAGGCCATGCTTCAAAATGCGATAACTGACTCTGAGGGCTGCAGTGGGCAACGAATATCATCGGCGTTGTTAAGATTCTCACTCTTGTATTGTACGTATAAGCCTCCGGTTGATGGTAGTCACACTACTAAATATACGGCTCTTAAAGCATTAGCATCACGGGCTTCGTCGTCCTTGGGGGACATGTCTCTCGAGTCGCAGATCCCGGTGCCAATTTCCGTAATGCGTTCGAAGGCACGACTAAGAATGGCAATGACCTTTCAGTGGCATTAGTCAACATTATTTTCGCATATAGTGGCTACGCCAACGCTTTCGCATTGGTTAACGAAATTAAGAACCCTATCCCAACACTCAAGAGAAACGGAGCCGTGAGCGTCGGCGTAGTCTCGATACTCTATCTTCTTTGCAACATTGGTGAGTAATTCCCGGGACCATTTTCTCATTATTTTGGTGCTTCTTAGAGTACAAGCTCTCTTTTTTGAATCAATAAAGTACCCAGAAGCCTCTAAAACCCTTCGTAAATCACGCCCGAAATAGCAATAGCTGACTCCGAGTTTTCTAGCCTACTTTTCGGCCGGTATGCCTCTTTCCCCATTTACGAATTTCTTAACCAGTTGCTCACTATTGAGAAAAGTCCCTAAGGAACAATTCGCCAAGTCGAAAGCCACCGCAGCATCTGTATTTTTCGCTGCTGTATTTGGCGCCGGCCGTGCTCAGGATGCCTTGAATGCACTGGTTCTGATCAGCGCGTTTGGTAACCTCCTGGCCGTTCTCATTGGCCAGTCTCGCCTCATTCGTGAGATTGGAAGGTAAAAATCTCAACGGATACTGTGTCCTTCATATGAACGAAAAGCTAATGTGATGACGTTTGGGAATCAGGCAAGGGGTTCTGCCGTTTTCCCAATTTTGGGCGAGCACAGAGCCTTTTGGAACACCAATTGGGCCATATTTTATTAAATGGCTAGTGACGCTCATCGTTATTGTAGCGCCTCCTGCGGGTGATGCGTTCCAATTTGGCAAGTCACTTTCCTCTTAGTTTTAGCCGGTGACCACGTCCCCAGAAATTTTCTAATACATTTAACGGACAGTTGTCAGCCTCAAAACCTACCCGGACGGAATCTTCTTTGTTGCCATGGCAATCGGCGTTTGGATCATCAGATATAGGCATAAACGTCTAAACCGCGAGAGGCCAGCTTTCAAGGCGTGGGATATCTGTCTCGTTTTCTTCTTGCTAATACAGCTTTACACGATTGCGACGCCTTGGATTCCTCCAAAGGGGGGCCCGTACGCCGGTGAAGTTAGCTTTTGGTATGCTACTTATGTGAGTGATTTCCTAGAGCTGTCTTCTTCTTTTCTTGGCAACTTCTGAATTACAAGCTCCCATTTACGGGCCAAAATGGAATCTAAAAGCTCCTGGTACCCTTAAAAATCACGCTCAAAACAGCAATAACTGACACCTAGTGTTCTAGGCTGTGGTCGGTATTGGCGCGTAAGTTGAACTCTTTATTTTCGACGCTTCATTCATGAGTCGCTGATCTTATCCCTAGACTCGTTCTGTGCGCAATTTACTATGTTACCTGGATGTATGTTCTTCCCAAATTCGGAGGCTATCAACTACGACCTGAGATTTTGGACGTCGGTAACCAAGGCGCGAATACGCATCGTCTGGTTAAAGTTCCATTGGAAGAGGTAGACAAATGGGATAGTGAGCATGATGAAGCCGGTCGCTTAAGACGAAGAAATTTACCAGAAGAATATGGTGCGGAGATTAGTTCACTGGAGAAGTAGCTACAATATGGAGGAATGAAGTTAGAATCTGCGTGGTCTGATAGCTCTATGTTAGCTTAATAGGGACTGTCACGAACCCTGTATATGAGGTACGCAATAGACACTTGTTGTTGCACGAAGGTCTGTAAAACACCTTCATGAAGCTATTCTGACTCTATGCAGATGTGTCTTTGTTGTGCAATGATTATTTACAGAGTCAAGGGGACCATGAAGGGCTTCCCCTTATTTTGCCAGATGGGAAGTCTATAGTCTATATGTCCCGAGTAGCCTCGCACAAGGCCTCACACTCATATAGCTATATACATGATATGCGGATCCAAGTCCTAGACGTATCAAATGTATGTTCCAGTTATTTGGTATCTGCGATATGACTCGATTTAAAGTCAGTACTCTTAGCCACTTCCTCCCAATCGTCACATATTTTCACTATACTCTCCCCTTGAGCTCTAATCCTTTGCCACCCATCGCTACCTAAAGGTACTCTCAGCGGGACCGCTCTGCCACTGGCGATGCCGGTCCCATTGATCAAGTCGATCGTGACTGAGACTGCCTNNGCCGCATCACCTGGTTCATTGCCAACAATGCTAGCCTCAACAGCACGGACATCGGCATTGAATTGGGCATAAGCAGGCACGCGCGCCGGTACATGATTAATATTGCTGAAAGCGCGAGTGCGGAAAAAGCCCGGCTCTATTATAAGCACCTTCAGATTGGGCGCAAAAATAGCAAGCTCTTTAGAGAGACATTCGACGGCACCTAGATGATGCTAGCATTAGCTAACTTTTGAATTTTCTTTAATGATTATAATTCGAGTGTCCTATACCCTCAAGCGCGAACTTAGTAGCGCAGTACGCCGAAGCACCAGGATCGGCATGCCAACCGGCCTGTGAGCTCATGAAACAGAGCGTTCCATTCCCTTTGGCACGTAGATAAGGAAGCAATGCTCGTGTAATATTCATAGGGCCATGGAAGTTGGTCCTGAATACGTGTTCCGTTTCGTCTTGCCTATTGATATGATGCTATTAGCTATTGCTATACTTAGTCACTGGATTATAATACTAGGGGAGGATAGGTGTGAGAAACTCACGTCAGCTCTTCGACCGCGCCACTCAGGATATACCCCGCGTTATTCACAACAACGTCGATTCCATTCGGGTATAGACCCCACGCATGAGACATCTTGGCCTCGATCTCAGAGGCCGGCGCGGTAACATCGAGGTCTAAGATACTGGCTCCCGTATCGGCCAAATACGCGAGCCTTTCTCCGGCGTTCCGGCCCGTGGCAATGACATTATGCCCCAAGCCTCGAAGCTGGCGGACAAACAGTTCACCGAAACCACTGGAACAACCAGTGATAAGCCAGGTCTTAGAGTCTTGTGCCATTTCTAATCACAGCCAGAGGTAGGAGAATGATGACCGGTTCAGAGAGTCTTCTTTTTTCTGATCCGTCTTCAGGTATATGTTATAAATTAAATGAATACGAATAAATAAGCTGAGAAGTTGTCTCCGCCGCTGTGAGGGGTAGGCCTTATACACCGTCCATCGTACCCAGGCTTACAATCTCGGATATATATATTCGCCATGACCCCATATCGGGTATCGATAGGCCCAGTCGCTGCCTCAGGAGACCGATATTCGGCAAATTCCCAATAGTCATAAGTCGGATGCTTACAGCTCATCCAAGCAGTTTTTCCCCTTTCCTTTTTCTTGGGGTAACAATATCCCTTACCACGGCTAGCTAGCAGTTCCATGCAGTTCCATGCATTCCATAAACGCAGGATTCATAGCTTCGCCTGTGGTCTAAGGCCTTGGGGTTAAGGCCGACGTCCTAGCTGACATCATCCGTCGAAATTGTGAGAGGCAAACATGACCACACACCTATACGGAAGGTGGATAGACTAGCAGTACCCACTGATTGGAAGGACTACCCCGCCAGAGATTCATGTATAAACTTAAGTCCATCCTGATCACCTACAGAACGGTCAGAAGGTGAGGAGGTTTGGGAACAAGGGCTTGGACATTACCTACTATTACACATACATGTCCCGAGGTCGGCGATTCAAAGCGAGGCTATTTAGACATAAAAGCTGTAGTTCGTCCGCTTAGCTGAATAGGGGGCTAGGTTAGATAGTAGCTCTACATATCTCTCATGGACCACATAGAAGATTATTACAAATGCAAATATCCCTCTGTAGGCGCTCCTCCGTTCGGGCGAGTTAAAAGAGTTTTAAGAACTTGCAAATCCGTACGATTCTCTAATCTATAGGATTATAAGCTCTACAGACGACGCGACCGTCTCTGTGCTGCTATCTTTCAAGTTGCCCTCCGTAAGCAGTCATTCAGCCATCGAAATCAAGATGAAGCCCTCTACTAGGCGTGTCCTGCCTGACACCGATGCATCGTACACAATAAATAGCAACACCAAACCCAAATAACCGAACGCCAAGCTTATAACGTACAAATGCCAACGATAATGGTTTTCATGGGTCTCAGAAGGTGGCCACAGCAATGGCAATGGACTGCGTCTCCGAGTGGGATATAGAGACGGTAATCTCCTTAACACCTGCCTTCTTCGCAGCAGCTGCCGCATCGCCATGGAGCTAGAGATAGTTAGTCGGCTGGTTAAAGGAAGGACCGGTGGATGTTGGACTTACGGAGACTATGGGAGCGCCTTTCTCGTTGGGTAGGATTTCGATTTCCTTTAGCGGTGCGCCGGCACCTCTGCTTTGGACACCGAGGCTTTTAAATACAGCCTCCTTGGCGCTCCAACGCCCAGCGAAAGAGCTCTGCGGGCTCGCCGTCTTCCGACAATAAGCAATCTCCTTCTCAGTGAAGTTACGATCTACAAACGTGTCGTTGTCGACGTTGATGGCAGCAATGTCTTCTACATCAACACCAACCTTATTATTCTCTCCCGTCTTGAGGCTACGAGCCAAACCCTCGACTACTTCCTTTGTAGTCTTGGTTCTTGCGAGCTGTGGCGCGGCAACATGTTTGGCGAAGTCCGTGGCATATATTAAATCGGATGACTTCTTGTCCTCGGTGACTCTCGCATCGGGGTTGAGGAGAACTGACGAGAGCTGCTCATCGGTGTAGGGCGAGTTTGACTTGGCTTGGAACAGTGAGTTGTGCACAAGTCCGTTATGGAAGTACCTATAAGCCTTCTTTTGGCGAGCCGTCACCTTAGCTTGGTATTCGGCATATGTCTCTTGGTCAAGCGCTGCAAACAGGTATCGAGGATGAATGCCGATAGCCTGAGCACCCTTTTGACCAAAGCCAAATGAGGTGACAGAGAATGCCTTTACACCATCTGTCTGAATGCTTCGGCTAGGGTATACAATTAAGTCAAACTGTTCCATGACTTGGTCGATGTTGTCAGCGTTGCGATTGCCAGGGACCAAGCCAGAGTTGAGGACTTGAAGACAACCATTGAACATCCAAGCTCCAGCGGCACCCTTGGGATGACCGGTTAGATATTTCTGGAAGATGCCCATGACGGCATTGCCCTTCTTACGACCAAGGTGGCGCAATTGCTGACAGACAACCGATGACTCGTTCTTATCGTTGGCCTTAGTTGAAGTGCCGTGAAAAGACGCAACATCAAGATCATCAATGGTCAGACCCCAAGTAGCCAAACAACCGCGTAGTGGAGCAATGGTGGTGTCTTGCTTCCAGAAGTTATTGCCAAAGCTTCGAAGAGCTTCTTTCTCTTGCCTCTCTGCTTCCTTTTCAACATGAACAGCCCGCTCTTGAGTGTACTCCTTTTCGTCAAACTTTTGGCCCTGAGCCTGCATTGCTGCAACCTCCTCGCAGAGGTACTCAAGCTCTAATTCCTTCCAAGAACGAATTTGCTTTTTGCGAAGGTTGATTTGACGGCGGCGGTATTTCATGTCAAGCAGAGGCGATGGAAACTTTCCGGGAGCCTCACGTGCAGTTGTGAGAACACCCTGCCCGGGTGCTGGTACAGAGCGGCCGATCTTGTCGCTTGCTGTCGTCGTCAGTGCGAGGATACCATAAATCGGGAGTCCCATGTCAATTGCGAGCTTGGCTGTCATGATAACCTGGACACCGCACCCCTGGGATTCCATGAACCCGTTTCGGGTAGTGGTGGTGGGACGAGACATCTCTTGAGGGGTACGACCATGGGCAAATTCGTCGACAGCATTGCTTGTTGCCTTCATGTTGGCAAATTCAAACGAACCTTCCTCACTGAAGTCGTCAAAACCACCAACAATGCACACCCGTGCCTTACCTTCCATGATTGTCTCGTAACCAATGTCAATAGACTCGACAGCAGTAGCACAGGCACCAACGGGAGTCTTGATAGGTCCAGAAGACGAGAGTAATAGCATGTTGACCCAGGCGGCCATGGTGTTGATGAATGATTCCTGGAGAATATCATTCTGCACTTGTTGGTCCATCTTTCGCTTATTGTACATTCCGTTAAGGGCGGTCATACCACCCATTCCAGATCCGATGCAATTTCCGAGCTCGGACACATGTACGTACTTATAGAATTCATACGGGTCGGAAATACCGGAAGTCAGAAGGGCCTCAGCGACGGAGACGAGAACGAATAGGGTTACCCGATCTACCTGAGAGATGATATCTTCAGGAACGCCGTATTTCTTCGCGTCCCAACCTGTCGGAAGCTGACCAGCAACCAGACGATCGAATCGCAGAGCCTTGGGAATCCAGAGGGTAGCACCCCGCTTCATTCGAATGATGTATTCACCAGACTCTGGAATTTCAAAAATCTCGCACTTGTCCCCGTGCTGCCTCTTGAATTCCTCTGCGGTTTCCTTCGAACCCTCGAACGGTTCTAGGTCCTCTTCCAAGGACACTTCATGAAGCATCATCTTCTTGTTGGGGTCATACCCGTCAAATAGCTCGGGCTCGATTAGTCGGATACCCGCATGCTCGAGGATATACTTTTCATATTTCGGCTTCACATCCTTGTCCTCAATGGGCTCACCAGTCTTGGCATCTACCCAGCCAGAATATGGTTGACCCTTAATAGGCCCATTATGGTTTTTAATGAGACCCATGACCCAAGCCATTTCGATGCAGCCTTCTAACGAGAACTCGCCGTAGGCTTCCATCTCCCATCTGGTTCTTGCATTGCCCCAGGGGCTAACTTCGGCGAAGCCAGTTACCACGACAACCTTATCCAGGTCCACCATGCCTTGAAGGTTCTCGTTAAGTGGCTTAATCTCCTTCTCCCAATCTGGTAGGGTCGGGAAATCAAACTTGATATTGGCTCGTGGCTCAATGACCTTCTTTCTATATAGCACTTCCGAGTCTTCCCCATGGACGATCTTGTTCTCCAGAGCGGTCTCTTTAGTCACGGCTCTTCGGACCTCACTGGTTTCCATGATGTCTCGTCGAAGTCGGGTCATTGTGTCATTTAAGTTAGGAATGAATTGGAGACCACCATTGAGATCAGCGAAGACAGGTTCATTTTGACAAATATCCACGATGTCGGGTGACATCAAACCAAGGAGGTTGAATGCCATCTCTTGTTGGGAGAAGGTTCGAACACCAAACTGTTCCACGCCTTCGGCAACAATGTTATTGCCAGACATCAAACCAGTACCGCGCGTCCAACCGATAACAGCTCCACATATGGTAAGATAGTTAGCCCAGTCCTCAGAATGCCAACGGTTGAATAGCGTCTCAAGTCCGAGCTTCGATTCAGAGTAAAGACCATCGCTGCCGAAAGTTCCATGGTTAGGTGAAAGAGGCAACACTACTTGTGCCGGGCGAGTTTCGAATCCACGCTCAGACTTTTGTGTTTTCACACATCCGAGCAAGCGTAATAGGTTAGTCAACATTATTCGGTGGGCAAGTTCTGATTTGGAGTCGATGCCATCAATTTGCCGTCCATTTTCCGGGATGGCAGCGAAAGGAATGATGAAGTCAAGATCCCAGCCGAGCCCATTCTTGGGGTCATAGATATAATCGACCAGCGCTTCAACATCTTGCTTACTGCCCTGGTTGAATGGTACTACGACGAGCTGAGATCCACGAGCCCCATACCTGGCGTACATGGACTGATAGTATTCGGTCACCTGGCGCGAAAATCGACTAGTTGTTACCACAACTTTAGCACCGCCACTGATTAAGCCCTGTAGGACTTCAGCACCAATTGAACCTGCGCCAGCACCAGTCATTAGGGCATACTTGCCCTCGTAGGTAATGCCTGATCTGGCTGCCTCTTCAAGACAATCCAGATAAACCCCAGTCAGTTTCTTACTGTAATCCCAGCCATGGAGATTGTGTCGCTTTAGATGTAGGAAGGGTATGGTCTCCATCTTCCCCTTGTTTGTTTGGCCGTTGGTCTTTAGGCTGGGTTTTTTCACGAAGCCGTTCGCTTTGCCATTTTCTTTGGGTAGAATTTGACTCTCGTTCATGGCGAGAGAACGGAGGACGTTGCCATATAGGTTTTTGAACTCGAGCTTGGCTGTCTTGGACATTTTATGCTGCTCTTTAATGAGCTTCACAAGCCGACCAAGATCATTCTGCACCTTGGTCCGGTTACCGTATTCGGAAATTTTGCCACCTTCAGCCATCTGCTGAACGTAATGTTCGAGTTTTCGGCAACTCTGTCGGGGTACTTCTTCGTAACTCAGGTTACCACGAGCATCAACCGTTGTGTGAGGTCCAGTTGGGACGGCAACATCCTTGTAAACAGGAGAAACATCAAGCACTTCCTTGCAGTTCTCGATCAGCTGCTCTCCTAGCTCCTTTGCAAGTTTATATGTTTCTCCTCGTTCCGTCGGGCAGTTATCAATGTGGTATTGCATGAATTCAAGTAGAAGTGGGTTCGACTTGGTCATGATACGTATGCACTGACTAACGATTTCCCGGTCAACTACCTGAAGCCGACCAAAGATCACGTCGTAATACATGCTAAGCGCATCCTGACGTGCCCAGTTCCAAGATGAATCGTAAGTGCGGGCCTTTAGAGGACTAAAGACAGGCTCAATGCCAGCCGCATAGAAATCACCGTGCTCGGCATTCCATAGGTCCAATTGGGCCTGCAAGATTTGTTGGGATTCGTCGTTAACTTGTGCAGCCTTGTCGCCCGCGCGGAGGTCCATTTTCAAGTATCGTGCCAACAGCTCAAGTTGTTGCTTGAAAAGCGCTCGCTGATCCTTGGTAAGAGCGTCAATGGCGGCGGGGTCCATCATCATCCCACCACCGCCGCCGGCAGCCGGTCCGGCGGTTGCAGCGGTTGACAGAGTGATACCGGCGTTGGAGGCATATTTTTGGACAACGTCGTCGAAGTATGCTTTAGCCTCAGCCTCCGAAGGCAATCGCGAGGGCGGTTCCATGGTCATCGCCAATACCAAAACGCCATCTTGGCGACCAGATGCGAGACCCCAGCGAGTTTCTAGATATTTTCGTACAAGAGTGATGTTGAAACCACCTGGCATTTTTGATGACACCAAGCGCGCAATCAACGACTGAGAATGCTTCCCTAGCTGTCCGTTGAAGGTCGCTTGCATAAGCCCAGAGAGTTCGTCCAAGGGAGTATCTTCTGGTTTTTCCGGTGTTGAGCCAAACTCTTTTCCCAAGTCTCCGAGTATTTCATTCTGTAAAGTCGATTTACCTATACCAGCGGTTAGCATCACTTGTTGATATTGAAGAGCAACGATACGAACCTCCGACCAAGTCCTTGATGGCCTTTCCTAGGGGTACTTCCAGGAACGGCTTCTTGAGCTTCTGTGCGATCAGGGCTCTCACGATTTCAACAGCGGTGACTGGTGCGTCAGGAACTGCGACAGCTGGACCTGAGGCGGCGGCTGGAGCTGCAGCAGCTGGGGCGGCGGCTGCAATGGCCGTGGGTGCAGCGCTCGAGGCGCTCTCTGCGACGTTGGGAGAAGGTTCCGGCTCCTCCTCGACCGGATCGACATCATAGTAAATCTCTTTGGCGTCCTTGTTGTAGCATAGTATTTGCCGCTGTACTGACTTAGCCGCATCAAACGCTTCGTATTTCGAGGCCAGTGTTCTTTTGGCCATGACGCCGAGAGTGTCTGCAGGTCCAACTTCCACAATTCGCTCGGCTGTCTTCTCAGCCAAGAAGACATCTTGTGTCTCAATCCATCTTACTGGAGAGGCGAATTGGTATGCGAGAAGCTCCACGAGCAGTGTATGGGCAAGTTCCTGTTCAATTTCAGGACGCATTGTGACGGCGTCAAATGGAACGACGGTTAGGGGCTACGCAAGCGATGGCTGGTGGTAGGGGTATCGTAATTTGGAGGCCCAGAACTTCGCAGAGCACCTTTGTGTATACCGAAAAGTAGTCGGTCGGCGTGTACTTCAGTATTCGAAGGAAATGATTCGCCTCGTTTCGTTTCGTTAGGTCTGTACGAAAATAACGGAACGGATTATGGTGATAGAGTTCAGCAGGTTGGAGAAACGGACTCGGTTAAGGGTGTCGGAGAGGAGGATATACTGAATACAATTGATTAAAGGTGTCTATTACTGTAGGAAGGGGAGTCCAGTGCAAAATCAAGCACCGTTGCTTGGACTTGAGATCTGGCAAAGCAGTAGTTTGTTTCCCAACTTCTGCCAGAGATTGGAGAATTAGGCGGGAAGTAATATGCCACGCTATGGGCACTACAGTTGGACAATTGGGCAGGGAGGAAGTAACCCCAAACAGAACCCAGTCGTCAGTACCTGCTAGTCTACTGTGAGCAACGGTACGGGAGTTTGTAGGGGACAAAGACGCAAGTAACCCTGCAATCAATCTAGATTACAATAGCAAGGCGCCAGGCAGCCGTACACACGGTATTAGACGGAGCTTTCCCAAATGTTGAACTCAATTGTGAACATGGAATCTTAATTTTTTTTTCTTCTGTCCTTTGATTGGACACCCTCACCTGGGGGGGTCCCCTCGGATCCCCGGGGCAAAGGGTGCATGTACTTACCTAGGTACACATACAGGTCATAGACTCTGAGTACAGTACTTGTCTGATTACCTACCTAATGTACCGGTAGGTAGGTAGTTTACAGCACCTGGTGTAGTCTAGTCTAGGTTGACGCAGGCAGTTGGCGAAGTGACCTTGGCACTAATAGCTCTATCGGTACGGTGTCCCGGGAGACGCCATGGAAGTTACCTGCATGGTGTCCCACGTACCTATTTGCTATGCCTTGTCTGATTCGTATGGGTCATGTTGGTGCACCCACAATTCCTCAACGATCTGGTCCAGTCTAGCCTAGCCGTCCTAGTAGCGTATATCTTCATCTTGAATCTTGTTTCATTCATCCATACACGTGTACCTGCACTACTCTACTTGGGCCTGGCGAAGATTGAGGGCGACTTTGCGTGTCGTGTCTTCCATGTCCCTATGATGTAACGGAGGCACTCTAGCAACTGTAATAACTGTCTAAATACATGTATACGTTCTGGGATAATAGTCGGGTGCTCAAACTGACAACATTGAATGAACGTGCTCCATTTGTGTACATAAGTCGGCTTGGCAGCCGCTGTCCCGTAGTTCCAGTGGGACGGGCTCGATGGAGGCCTTAACTGGGACCTATCTGTACTGATACAGTAAGTACCTGAATGTACAGTACCTACCTATCTATATTTACTGAAGCCGGAACTTCTAATTTTTCTGTGGTGCCAAAACCAGCATTGTCCTTTTTGCTATAATAATTGGTATCTATGTGCAGCCATTGAACACCGCGACTGTAAGATGTAATGCCGTCTTTGCTTTCCTGTAGAAATGTTTAATAATGACAAACTAGTCTTCCTAAACAGGGTTCACGAGGTACCGTAGCTTGAGAATCCTATGGCCTTAGCGAAGACAATCGGCACTAGCGTCAAGAGCAATCCCATGTTCAGGCCATGTTGTACAGCATAGGGCCACGTTCCCCAAATAGTGTTAGCTGATGAAATCATCCAAAACACATGGCATGGCAAACGTTTACTGCACGCAATAACAAGAGACACATACAGACCCTTGTTACTGATGAAACTCATTGCTAAGGTTCAACTGTTCCAGGAACTGACGACATTATGGCTTGCATTCAATACCTTGCATACATACAGTAGGTAGGTAGTATGCGACTAAGTAAGGCGTGCAAATGACGACGATCGTACCGAGACCAAGTAAGACTTTAGAACTCGTGTTCCACAACGGGTACCGGTTCAACCTCGTTTAATTATTGGACGAGTCCAGTGGTTTACACCTACCTAGGTACCTTATGTTGCATTTCTTCCTGTTATCTGCATGAAATTGAGGTCCCGACATAAACTTCTAGACTGGAGCTACCTACAGTACATAGTAGGTAGCTATTGTACAATATACCACAAAGATAAGATCCATGAGAGGCCTGGAGCCTTGAAGGAATTGGTGTGGTGCAACCCCTAGTCAATGTGCCAACAGGGATCTATGTTAGGTGGCACCTAACTCCAACTCAATCCCCAACAAGATATTAGAAAATTGTTTGGCGCGATGGCTGGTGGACACAATGAATGGCCAATTGCTCCATTAGCAGCAAATTTGGCTTTTCGGTACCGCACAGTATCATTGGGTGGGGAGAAGGTACCCACTAGGGGCATGTTGAGGACAGGACCAAGGGAGTGGTTGAAGGGTAGGTACCTCCCGCTAAATGATGAGCCAGGGGAAATGTATCTTTGAAAGTACTCAATGAAGTACTTACTGGGAGCAGTTCGTGGGCCTACCTCAGATCTCTACCGCCCAGGTACTTAGCTAAGTAAGTACTGGCGTTTGGTCTTGACTCCCCAGAAGAAAAAAAGCTCTGTTTGGATGAAGCGTCACCAGCAATGTTGAACCACCACTCTCGGGCTCACTGTTCCTGTTCCTACTACCTAGCTAACGCGCCCATCGTGGACGGTCTCCCTTAATTCAAGTCTTGAACTTCTAACACAACCACAGTCCTGGTGGTCTTATCATCTACTTGCCAACCTAACGAACCAAGGTCAGCGTTGTGTCGTTGCGTTCAAAGTAATACATCCCACCCTGTCTACCATCACTTTTACTCAGCGCTCAAGACATTGGCGCTTCTATACTAATAGAGCTACTGCTTGCTCGTCGTCCCTGCATAACTCTCTCCAGCGACCTTAAACACCCATTCGTCGCTGCACATCTCCTTCTCTTCGCTGAGTCAACGGAGATTGTTCACGCCCATACCGATGTGAGTATAGCATTCGATAGCCGGTCTAAAGCGCGGGCTATTGACTAACTGGGGAAAAAGCAGTGTTTTGCCATTACAAGTAACCGGGCGCTTCTACGAAATGTACGGCACAAACACCGGGCCCCAGACGGGCGTCTCAACACCCAGATCCTCATCGTCACTCCGGCCCCTAACCCTCTCCCATGGGTCACTCGAGTCCTCTTTCCTTGTGCCAACAAACCTACATTTCCATGCCTCGGAGCTGAAAGACCGCTTTACAGCCGGCCTACCTTCGCCAACGGACGAACTGGCTCAGGATGACGAACCATCATCCGTGGCCGAGCTCGTTGCCCGATATATGGGGTTTGTTGCCCACGAAGTAGATGAGGGGGAGGACGATGCTCAGGGATCTTACGAAGAAGTTTTGAAGCTCATTCTTAACGAATTTGAGCGTATGTTTATCAGGGGCAACGATGTCCACGCTCTGGCCAAAACTCTGCCTGGTATTCTGGAAAAGCAGATTGCTGTGGTAAAAAGCTACTACGCTGCTCGTTCAGTGGCCAATCGGGCAATGAAACCCCATGAATCTGCCCTCTTCAGAGCTGCCGATGAGGGATCTACAAGAATCTACAGCATCTTCGGTGGCCAAGGAAACATCGTCGAATACTTCGACGAGCTGCGCGAAGTTTATGAGACCTATCCTGCATTCGTAGGCGAGTTGGTGATGAAATCGGCAGAGCTTCTCCATAATTTGGCGCGGGACCCCCGAGCCGAGAAACTGTATGCCAAAGGGATTGATGTGATGGAATGGCTACGCTCTCCTGATGCGACCCCCAATATAGACTACCTCGTTTCCGCACCTGTCAGCTTCCCTTTGATCGGATTAGTGCAGCTGTGCCACTACCAAGTTCTTGGTAAAGGTCTAGGTGTCCATCCTGGCATTCTGCGAGAGCGTATTCACGGTGCTACTGGTCATTCCCAAGGTGTAGTAGTTGCGGCAGCCACTGCAGCTGCTGACTCCTGGGAATCCTTCGAGAAATACGCTGCTCAGGCGTTGACGATTCTGTTCTGGATCGGTGCCCGGAGCCAGCAGGTATTTCCCAGGACCTCGCTGACACCAGGTACACTGCGAGACTCTATTGATAATGGTGAGGGAGAGCCAACGCCTATGCTAAGTATTCGCGATCTACCACAGAGCGAGGTGCAAAAGCACGTGGATGCCACGAACCAATATCTCCCTGAAGACCGGCATATTGCCATCTCGTTAGTCAACAGTCCAAGAAACATGGTTGTGACTGGTCCTCCTATTTCGCTATATGGTCTCAACCTCCAATTACGAAAAGTTAAGGCAGCAACAGGATTAGATCAGAACAGGATCCCTCATACGGAACGAAAAGTCCGCTTTGTCAATCGCTTCCTTCCCATCACAGCACCATTCCACAGCAAATACCTTGCAGATGCGACTAAACTTATCGACCAAGATCTCAGTGATATCAAGATCGATGTATCATCACTTGGGATTGCACTTTACAACACGTGCACTGGCGAAGATTTGAGGGAGACTGTCCAAGGAGACATCGTTCCCTCGCTAGTGCGTATGATAACGCGAGATTCGGTCCAGTGGGAGAAAGCTACTCAATTCCCTGGTGCTACCCATGTGCTTGACTTTGGACCGGGAGGCATTTCGGGTCTTGGCGTTCTGACCAGCCGTAACAAGGAGGGTACAGGCGTGCGCGTTATCCTTGCTGGGACACTTGATGGTTCTGCGCAAGAAATCGGGTACAAGTCCGAGTTGTTTGACCGCGACGAAGAGCATGCAATTGTGTATGCAGATGATTGGGTCGAAAAGTACGGTCCACGTCTTGTGAAGACATCCACTGGTGAAGTGTACGTCGACACGAAGATGAGCAGATTACTTGGTGTACCTCCCATCGTTGTCGCTGGTATGACACCTTCTACCGTTCCTTGGGATTTCGTTGCTGCAACCATGAATGCTGGCTACCAAATTGAGCTCGGCGGTGGTGGATATTATAATGCGAAGACAATGACAGAGGCATTGAATAAAATTGAACAAGCGATCCCCGCGGGACGTGGTATCGCCGTAAATCTCATCTACGTCAACCCAAGGGCTATGACCTGGCAAATTCCACTGATCGGTCGGCTCCGATCTGAGGGTGTTCCTATCGAGGGTCTTACAATTGGTGCGGGTGTACCATCTCTCGAGGTTGCCCAGGAATATATCGAGACGTTGGGCCTCAAACACATATCGTTCAAACCTGGTTCCACGGAAGCGATTCAATCTGTTATCAACATCGCAAAAGCTAACCCTACGTTTCCTGTCATTCTTCAATGGACCGGTGGTCGAGGAGGAGGGCATCACTCTTTTGAAGACTTCCATCAACCGATTCTCCAAATGTACGGCCGCATCAGACGATCCAACAACATTATATTGGTTGCCGGAAGTGGATTTGGCGGCGCAGAGGACACGTACCCCTACCTCACTGGAGACTGGTCGAAGAAATTTGGCTATCCCGCGATGCCGTTTGACGGCTGTCAGTTTGGTAGTCGCATGATGGTCGCTAAAGAAGCGCACACCAGTAAAGCTGCTAAACAAGCCATTGTCGACGCAGAGGGTCTGGATGATGAGCAATGGGAGAAGACTTATAAGGGTCCTGCTGGTGGCGTCATTACTGTGAGATCCGAGATGGGTGAACCGATTCACAAACTTGCTACTCGAGGTGTCCGATTTTGGGCAGAGATGGACCAGAAAATCTTTAGCTTACCCAAAGAGAAGCGTGTGGTAGAGCTCAAGAAAAATCGCGAATACATCATCAAGAAGCTCAACGATGATTTCCAGAAGGTATGGTTTGGGCGCAATAAAGAAGGACGAACTGTGGACCTCGAGGATATGACTTATGGTGAAGTTGTGCGACGCATGGTTGAGCTTCTTTACGTGAAACATGAAGCTCGATGGATCGATCCCTCCTACAAAAAGCTAACCGGTGATTTCATTCATCGCTTAGAGGAGCGGTTCACCAGCAACCCTAACCAACCATCACTACTGCAGAACTATGCAGATCTCAACGAACCTGTTCCCTGTGTTGAGAAGATCCTTAGCCAGTATTCGGAAGCTGATACTCAAATTATCAACGCACAAGATGTGCAGCACTTTCTGCTCCTTTGCCAACGACGGGGTCAAAAGCCGGTAACTTTCGTTCCGGCCTTGGACGAAAACTTCGAGTTCTTCTTCAAGAAAGATTCGCTATGGCAATCGGAAGATTTAGAAGCAGTCATTGATCAAGATGTCGGCCGAACTTGTATTCTACAGGGTCCCATGGCCGCCAAATTCTCGACTAAGATGGACGAGCCTATCAAAGACATATTGGATGGCATTCACAATGGCCATATCTCCAGGCTGACAAAAGATGTATACGGAGGCGACGCCAACTTAATTCCAACTGCCGAATACTTTGGTGGTAAGCTCATCGAAACAGAGACGCCTTCGGATCGTGAAGGCCTTATTGTTTCCGAAGATGAGCAAAAGCACACTTATAGGCTATCTGCATCCCCCGCTGCCACACTACCCCCAATTGAAACCTGGCTCTCCCTGTTAGCTGGCCCGAACCGCAGTTGGCGACATGCCCTCTTCACTTCAGAAGTCGTGGTTCAAGGGAAGAAATATCAAACCAACCCCATGAAACGGATCTTTGCGCCTGTTCGTGGCCTGTTCGTCGAGGTCCGACATCCTACTGAACCTGCCAAAACGTCGATCATTGTCCGAGAACAACCCCGCCATAACCACTATCAGGATGTGATTGAGGTTAAATTTGATGGTAAGCGAGAAATCACGGTCAATATGGTCAAAGACACGACAGCCCTGGGTCAGCCCGTATCTTTACCTCTGAAATTTGTCTACCGACCGGAAGCAGGTTATGCCCCCATTCATGAGGTTATGGACGGCCGCAATGAACGCATCAAAGAATTCTATTGGCGGGCATGGTTTGGTAACGAACCGCTCGATCTAAATAGTGATGTCCATTCCCAGTTTGACGGTGGCAGGACTACTATTACCAGCGCCGAGATCAATGATTTTGTGCATGCCGTTGGGAATACAGGGGAGGCATTCGTCGATCGCCCGGGCAAAGACATGCTCGCACCCATGGACTTTGCCATCGTGGTTGGATGGAAGGCAATTACAAAGCCGATATTCCCTCGGACAATTGACGGCGACCTTTTGAAACTTGTCCACCTGTCCAACGGTTTCCGCATGATGCCCGGTGCAGAGCCGTTGCAAAAGGGGGATGAAGTTAAGACAACTGCTCAAGTCAACGCCGTCATTAACCAAGACTCTGGTAAAATGGTAGAGGTTTGCGGTACCATCTACCGGGATGATGAAGCTGTGATGGAAGTGACATCGCAGTTTCTGTATCGGGGCGTTTACACTGACTTTGAGAATACCTTCCAACGAAAACTAGAGACGCCGATGCAAGTCCATCTCTCTACGTCGAAGAGTGGCAGTATTGCGATCCAAGGACTGGATCCAGCTTGACAACAATGACATCGAGCTGTTAGGCCAGACATTGACTTTCCGCCTTCAGAGTCTCGTTTCATTCAAGAATAAGACCGTGTTTAACAGCGTGGCAACCAGTGGTCAAGTCTTGCTTGAGCTTCCTACCAAGGAAATCATTCAAATCGGTAGTGTGGACTACGAGGCTGGCATTTCTCATGGAAATCCTGTCCTAGACTACCTCGAACGCCATGGCTCTTCCATTGAGCAGCCCATCCTCTTTGAAAATCCAATTCCTCTGAGTGGAAAGACCCCGCTTCTCCTGAAGGCTCCTGCCTCAAATGAGACTTACGCCAAAGTCTCGGGCGACTATAACCCCATTCACGTTTCCCGTGTCTTTTCTGCGTATGCCAATCTGCCAGGTACAATCACGCATGGTATGTACTCGAGTGCGGCTGTCCGAAGCTTGGTAGAAACATGGGCGGCCGAGAATAACGTTGGTCGAGTCCGAAGCTTCCATGCTTCTTTGGTTGGCATGGTCCTTCCCAACGACGACATTGAGGTCAAGCTGCAACACGTCGGCATGATTGGTGGCCGAAAGATTATCAAGGTGGAGGCTAGCAACAAAGAGACAGAGGAGAAAGTTTTGCTCGGTGAGGCGGAGGTTGAACAGCCTGTAACAGCGTATGTCTTCACTGGGCAAGGTTCCCAGGAGCAAGGTATGGGGATGGATCTATACGCATCCAGCCCAGTTGCCAAAGAGGTTTGGGACAGGGCCGACAAGTATCTTCTTGACACATATGGTCAGTTTTTCCCCATCATACATACTTTGACACCTCTGCTAACTGTTTTTAGGCTTTTCTATCTTAAACATCGTCAAGAATAATCCTAAGGAGCTTACGGTTCATTTTGGTGGTCCCCGTGGCAAAGCTATTCGAGAGAATTATATGCAAATGAACTTTGAGACTATCGGCGCTGATGGAACTGTGAAATCTGAGCGCATTTTCAAAGAGATCAACGAGAAGACGACGTCCTACACCTACCGATCACCCGCGGGCCTACTGTCGGCGACGCAATTCACCCAGCCCGCCTTGACGCTGATGGAGAAAGCCAGCTTCGAAGACATGAACGCCAAGGGTTTAGTGCCGCGTGACAGCACCTTCGCTGGTCACTCTTTAGGAGAGTATTCGGCTCTTGCTGCTCTGGCCAATGTGCTACCTATCGAGTCCTTGGTCTCTGTTGTCTTCTATCGCGGCTTGACTATGCAAGTGGCAGTCGAGCGTGATGCACAAGGACGATCCAACTACTCCATGTGTGCCGTGAACCCTAGCCGCATCTCTAAAACCTTTGGCGAAGCTGCACTTCGATTCGTCGTCCGCAGCATTGCTGAAGAGACAGGTTGGCTCTTGGAGATCGTTAACTACAACATTGCCAATATGCAATATGTGTGCGCTGGTGACCTCCGTGCGCTCGACACCCTGACCTCTGTTACCAACTATTTGAAGGCCCAGAAAATCGACACTAACCAGTTACTCGAAAATGTCAGCAGCGAAGACCTGAGGCAGCAACTGGCAGACATTATCAAGGGTTCTGCTCAGCAGACTTTGGCCAAGCCGCGACCACTAGAATTACAACGAGGCTTCGCCACTATCCCACTGAAGGGTATTGACGTGCCATTCCACTCTACGTTCTTGCGATCCGGCGTTAAGCCTTTCCGAAACATTCTCCTCAAGAAGATCAATAAAACATCCATTGATCCTTCCAAGCTGATTGGAAAGTACATTCCCAATGTTACTGCTCGTCCATTTGAGCTCACCAAAGAGTACTTCCAAAACGTATACGACCTAACAAGTTCACCGAAGATCGCCCAGATCCTCCAGAACTGGGACAGCTATCAGGATGATACAGATAAGGTGAATG
Organism: Xylaria polymorpha; assembly: GCA_003426235.1. Classification (NCBI taxonomy): domain Eukaryota; kingdom Fungi; phylum Ascomycota; class Sordariomycetes; order Xylariales; family Xylariaceae; genus Xylaria; species Xylaria polymorpha. Next base: position 30,307 of record NQIM01000245.1, read on the forward strand.
GTACCAATGGTGTCAACGTACCTAGTGCGCCAGAGATTGAAGTTAATGGCCACAATTAAGTTCGATGATTGGCGGAAACAAGAATGGATTGTTGTAAAGCCTCATAAGCGTTGATTGTTAAGTGTGTCACGAATAGAAGTAATGTATATAATTGTCATCATGTTAGAAAGGTTAGACGCGACGCTTTGCGGTGTCCAGAGGAGTTGGCTTTTATTTCACATCGTTTGATAAATTAAGGTCTACTACCTAAGTAATCAATCATATCGAAGAGTATATCGTTCTTAAAAACATTCATCCCAATCACCGGGTCTATATCCTACCTGATGCAATAACAGTGATGATAACTGATTGACGTCTGGCTTCACATGTTCTACAGTCTGTTCTCATTCCAGAACTCCATTGTCAATTCTTCTGATAAAAAGTAGGATCTAAATTTGGGTTGATTCTCATTGTAACAAGGGGTTGGAAGAATACTCGGATTGCAAATAACAGTTGGGCGGGGGAGCAGGCGGGACCTGAGGTTCAATGTTCTCAACGAAAACTCTCGTTATATGCATATCCTACTTTAATCGGGCTAGGTAAGAGATTAGGTAAGTAGGTAGGTACCTCTGAGAGGTTACCTATCACGTGTCAGGGGATCGATCCCAATCAATGCTGCGCCTGGTTGATACCTAGAGTGGTAGAGGCTTGGCGCATGAAATGTGCTGTAATCGGGAGCTTTGTAGGCTGTTCCACAAGCACTAGCAGCCGCCAAGAGCATTATCTGAGTGGGCTACTACCTACAGTAGGATACCTAAAGGCTGGCCTAAAGTTGCGGCAAGCTTCAACTATTCCAATTTCCTACACTTCCATTGTTTTGCGTTGCGATCATTCGAGCTTTCACATTACGTCGCTTGTTCTCACTCTTTTATCGCATCTCCTCCCGTCGCGATACTACAATCGTCATACTCTCTCTGCCCAAGATGGACAACTTCAAAGCTTTCGGTAACACTATCGGTAGCAACCTCAGGTGAGTAGGCGAATCTAGCCCATCGTCATAGCACCAAGATCGAAGCTTCGTTGCTGATACGCCTCTCCGCTCAGCAACATCGGGTCCCAGATCACCCCATCCCTCTCTCGTACATTTCAGTACACCAAGGAGCAGCTCGGCCAGGCTGAGGACAAGGTAGACGGTTTTTTAGTTTTGTTGCTACACCCTCTATCAACAGGCTCAGCTGACCAACCGTCCTATGCAGACCCAACTCCCCCCAGACTACATTGACCTGGAGAAGCGCGTGGATGCCCTGAAGCAGGTTCACCAGAAACTGCTTGCCGTGACGTGAGTACCAATCTCTTGAACGATGGCCCCAGCGCAGCTGTGACCTGGCCGACTCATCCCATTCCAGCTCTCAATACTCCAACGAAGCTTATGACTACCCACCCAACATCAAGGAGACGTTTCAAGATCTTGGCCGTACCGTCAGCGAGAAGGTCCATCTCCTTTCCTCGGCATCCACGCCCGCCGAGGCGCAGGCTGCTTTGACCGCGCCTCCCTCTGCGAAGCCCCAGCCGAAGACATTCAACCATGCCATTGCGCGTGCCAGTTTAGCCAGCTCCCAACTACTCCACCAGCAACACACTGGCGCTGGCGAAGACCCTCTGGCCACCGCTCTGGAGAAGTATGCGTTGGCCGAGGAACGTGTCGGCGAGGCTCGTCTTGCTCAGGATGCGCAGATTCAGAGCAGGTTCTTGGCTGGGTGGAATACCACCCTGAACACCAACTTGATGTTCGCCACGCGCGCACGTAGGAATGTCGAAAAGACCCGCCTGACCTTGGATTCTGTCAAGTCTCGGGCCAAGGGCACAACCTGGAAGATGGGAGGCATGTCGCCTCGCGAGGAGCACCCCAACTCGGAGGAACTCTCGCCTGAGGCGCAAGAGGAGATTGAGAAGGCTGAGGATGAATTCGTTACCCAGACAGAAGAAGCCGTGGGTGTTATGAAGAACGTGCGTTGCCTATACTATAGCCATTATTTGCATGGGCCTTGGCTAATTGTCCTTACTAGGTTCTCGATACCCCTGAACCCCTCCGGAACCTGGCAGAGCTTATTGCTGCCCAAGTTGAGTATCACAAGAAGGCTTACGAGATCCTGAACGAGCTGGCTCCTGTCATCGAGGGCCTCCAGCTTCAGCAAGAGGTACGTGGCCGCGAATAGGTAGCCACGATGGGTACGGCTTGCTAACGGTTCTTGGGCTACAGGAAAACTACCGCAAGAGCCGCGAAAGCGCCCCGTAAAGGATCAACGCTAACGTTGCTATAAACTTGAGCTTCCTATTCCCCCGTTGGTGAATTTGGTGGTTCTTCAGGAACGCCGATGACCGAGGCGCCCTAATGTGTAGGGATGGCGAAGGATATTTTTTCAAATTCATTGAGCCCTCTGGACGCATCACCTTAAAGTGTTTTCAGTCTATTCTTGGTAGACGAGAGGACAGAGCCCTCCAAAGATAATGTGACTAAAAATGCAGAGATGCGAAGAAGTAAGCCAGAGCTAGTTATAACCAATTAAACATGTCTGTTTTTTTATGCGTGTTCCACGCTCCAGTGTGCCCAGATACCACGATCTCAAGAGCAATCTCATCTGGCCTCAACCGGTGTGAAGCGCCCCATTTGCGGGCTCATGCACGAACCCTAGTTACTGATATTGGTGAACATGCTACAACTAATAAATTTTCGGCGTTATAGCAGAGATTATCAGTCATTTTCCGATATACAGACATATATATTACCTACCTATGTACCTACAATCAGGACTATAAAATCCATAGGTACCTATTCGATAGTTTCGCGACCGACTTACTTTAACAGGCCCGTCGAGCCTACTATAGACGTTGTAAAAGGTCGAATCTAATTGGACAATTACGTGACATAGGCGGCCCACTCACGTGATTTTGAGCTCTGGCATCCCGCCCAGCTACAGGGAACCTTACCTGAGTAATTGCAGGTGGTTGATTGATTGATGCTGCTCTGAGCTTGAGTCGTTAATCCACGCAGCCGAACACCACCACGACACACGACACACACGACACACACGACACACGACGTCCTCACCCGTCCTCACCCACAATGCGGCGGACTCTCCGACTCCTCGCCAATGTCAAGCCCGCCTCCGCCCGCTACCTCGAGGCGGGCAACCGGACCGGCCTGACGGGCCTGTACACGCACAGCTCGCCGCGCTCGTCGCTGCTCTTCCTGTACTCACATACCCTCGACAAGCTGCAGAAATTCCCCGAGTCGTCGCTGTACCGCAAGTCAGTCGAGGCCCAGACGAAGCACCGCATGGCTATTGTCGCCGCCGCCGAGCCCCCGGGATACAAGGAGTGGGCCGAGCGTGCCCAGAAGATTGTCGAGGAGAACCCCGGCGAGTTCAACATCGCCACCAGCGCCAAGGTCGGCGGTGCCAAGGCCATCACCTTCGTCTCGGGCGAATCCCTCTTCGTCCACCGCGCCGATCCCGAGCCGAACGAGGAACAGTATGTGCTGTGGGGTGGCGAGCGGGAGACCGAGGGCGATGAGGGGCTGCGTGGTCCCGAGGAGCGAGAGGACCCTCGCCTCAACGAAGTGTACGAGAGGACGCCACTAGAACTTCCCAACAAGGTCGAATGGGAGCCCGAGCCACAGATGACTGCCGACCAGTATGTTGTTCTACTCCAATGGGTGGGTAGACGGACCTAGATTCAGCTGCTAACATGCGGTCTCGCGTAGGATTCAGGAGATTGAGAACAAGATTGGCGCCGGTCTGATCGAGGAGGTGGTGCAAATGGCCGAGAGCGAAATGAAGCTCATAGATATCATGTATGAGGCAAAGGTGTAAGTGCTACTGCCACACACAGAGTCTATGTTCGAAAACTAACGGGGCGCAGATGGGAGAGTCTAGAAGAGCAGCCGCCAGCAGGCCAGTGGGAGTATTTCGAGCGGAAATCGACATAACGCAGTTGTTCTAGCGAAATGGAAAGAGAATATCCCAAAAGTTAGACATATTGTATCAGTAGAGGATGGGTGCATTAGATTGCATTGTACATACAGCCAAATGGTGATTCCTTTGCGCATACACACTCATGATCATGTCAGTGGTGTTAAATACCACGTCAGCTGTTCCTGTTTTATTGAAGACGGGATGAGGCAATACTCAATATCAAGAGTATGCGAGAAGGTTGAGATCGAGATAAGCAGATTTTAAATTAAGGCTTTGCATAGCAACTTGAGCTCCATACGAATTTCAATAAAAAAAAAGCCCCTCATAATACAAAACGCAAAGGAATCCGCCTAGTCACTCATTATAAACATGCTCCTCATCATGTCTCCTCCCAGGCTTGTCTGTATATTCAGGATGAATCTTGAAAATGTGAGAGGTTGCTGGGTACCTAGAGTACGCAAAATGCCAAGGCCGCACTGCCCATCATTCATTCCAGATGTTCAACTTGAAGAGTTTTATATAATCCCTTTTCCACCTACTAGGTAGGTACCTACTTACATGCATGCATAGCATACATTGGTCAGATCGGAAAGGAAGTCATGCATGAAGATTCTTTACAATTAGAATATCTAAGAGAGTACCTAAGGTACTAAGTAGGTACCCAACGGTACAGACAACCCGCCATAATCACCAATGGCGCCCTTCGCCCTCTCAATCCCGGGCTACCGCCTGGGCGTGCACTCACACAAGCAGCGACATCATGACACGGCACAACAAGACGCAGAAACGCGGTCACCGTCTCCGTACACCGACTCGGATGTGGAAACACAGTTCTCATCTACCGCGTCACGGCTCCCCTCAGAGGCCATCAATCCGCTCAGCCACAGCCCAGACACGCTGCACCAGCTGGCCGTAGCCGGGCTTTCGCCAGAGGACGAGCTGCCATCGCGCGCTCACCCAGGCTTCCCTCACAAGCCGCTGCCCCCCCTGCGCAGCAAACACCACAACGGGAGAGCAACACCGTCGTCTAGACGGGGAGCTGTGGGCAGCGATAGCGGAGCGGAAACCGATTCTACTGTCGTCACCTCCAGCAGGAGAAGGGGGAAGATCGAGGATGTAAATGATAAACATCATTCGGCGCGCATGCACCACCTGAACACCATGACGGCCATCATGCACCGCTGCCTCCGCGACGGCGACGTACCGCGCGCGAAACGCGCCCTGGGGCTCCTTGTGCGCACTAGGGACGTCGACGTGCGCGCCAATCACCTCTGGGCCATAGGCTCGGAGATCCTGATGCGTGACGGCGAGCAGGAGGCGGAGCCTGTACCCGTGCCGCCGAAACGACCATCATCGTCTTCTTCTTCTTCTTCTTCTTCTTCTAAAATCGCACTATCTTCTGATTCAGACGACGACTCCGACATCGGAGGAGGAGAAGAAGATGTAGGGGAGGAAGGGGGAGGAGAGGAAGGAAGTGGTGGAAGTGCCCAACGCCCTCAGCGCTGGGGCAGCGCAGTCAACCTGGCGCAGGTGAAGCAGTATCTGGAGACGCTGATCCAGCACCACCCGCACGACGCGCACCGGCCGCATCTGACGAGCGCCGTCGACTTCTGGCCCGCGCTCTTCGGCATCGAGGTATACAACCTGGACGCGGAGTTGCAGAGCTCGCTACACCAGATCCACCTAGAATACGGATTTCCATCATCTTCCTCTTCTTCTTTCTCTCGGTCACCTTCCCCTTCGCCTGAGCGGGAGTACAAGTACGACGTAGATAAAATGGACATAGACGATGACGAGGAGGAGAGTAGAAGAAATACCCACGAGGAAGAAGAAGAAGAAGAAGAAGAAGAAGAAGAAGAAGAAGAAGAACTCGCAAGACAGAGCCCGCCGCCACGCGGCAACCGACGCCCTGCGCGCCGAGACGCAGCGCGGCGCCCGCGAGCTCGCGGCCCGCATGGACGCCGTCCTCGAGAACCCGCCGTACAACGCCCTCGCGGAGCTGCTGCGGCTCCGCGGGCACGTGGCGCTGTTCGTCGCGGACTTGTACCTGCCGTCGCGGCTCATGGAGCGATATGCGAAGCACAGGAGCGGCGGCGAGCAACATCAACAGCAGCAACAACAACAACAACAACAACGAGTCTCCCTCCGGGAGGCAGAGCGTCGTCTCCGTAAACACGCCAGACACTCCTCGGAGCACGTCGCGCTCGCGCGACGGCGGGAGGAGCAAGGGGCCGCTCTGGCGTTCTTCAGGCGCGTGGTGGCGGCCAGGGGGAGGCTTGAGGACTGGGTTTTGCGGTTCCTGGACGAGGAGGAGGAGGAGGGGGAGGAGGAGCGTCATGGGGGCACGAGCTCGTGGTTGGTGATGTTGTGGTGAGATGATGATGGATGATGATGATGGCGGCGAGGGCTGGTTGCTTTTCTATGTTACTTGACCTTGAGATACCCCCTTATTCTTGTGAATAATGCTTTCCCCCTATCTTCTTCTGCTGGGCTCTGCTCTGATAAACTGACAAATGCACATTCCGTAAACATTATTATAAGATTTTACGTAGTTGTTGTTCTATCCCCGGCGTCGACTCGACACGATGTTTTTATTCGTCTTTCTGTGATCCAGCCCAAGGTTATCGACATATTCACGAACAAGAGGTACATTAGCCGCCCGACGGTCAATTCATCATCTTCAGAAGAAATCTAGAAGTATGGCAAAGGGTAGGGATAACAGTTCAGTGAACATTCTCCCATCATGAACGAGTAATACACACATATTGCAGGTTTCAAGATTCTGATTCCTTAACACATGTTCCTTTAAACGGCGCAGGGTGAAAACAACTAGAATTACAGATTCGTCGGCGAATACAACAAAGACGTCACGAATTCCACGGCAGCCATTGATTTCTGAGGCGCGAATAACATAAAACCCAGGCCCCCCCACCCAACACTCCCTCGGCACATAAAAAGCTAATGAATAGATCAGGCGGTACAGGTAGGTAGGCTAGCTGATGAAACAGAGACAGCCCAGTCCGATGTAAAATATGAATAACGGGTACACGGCGATTCCTACACGGTTGCTGACGACACCGCTGCCGCCCAGAATGCTAACGCCCGCGGCCATCGCCCAAGCCACCAGTATGACGTAGACGGGGATCCGGGGAATCGGGGGGAGGCCGACCGCTGATAGTAGCGCGGCGATGACGAGCGGGAACAGCGTGTAGCCGATGATACACACGCTCTGCATGAAAGATCTACGTTGAAGTTAGCCACGAGACAACCAGGGTGCAAAAGCCCAGTCTCGGATCCATGTGTTCCAAGCCAGGGAAGAAGGGACAGGGGAGGAAAGGACGAACATGTTCCCACCCAGCAGCTTGATCTGCAGCGTGACGATGGCCTCACCAATCCACACGGTGGCGAAGACGCCCGAGAAGATGGCGTCCTTCTGCTTCGGTTGGCCGCAGATGCTCAGCAGCACGGACAGCGCGAGACAGAAGAGCAGGGGCCCCCACAGGTCCCAGTCGCGGAGGCCGGGCGCATGTTGTTCTGGCTGAGCAGGGTCTCGGGGTCCATGACCCTGCCGGCGAGTGACTGCAGCTCCTCACGGGCGCCCGAGAGCCCGGCGCCCCGGAGGTTGGCGTACGCGCCCCGCAGGCCGCCGCTCGCCATGCCGCTCTCGATCATCGAGCCGCCGAACAGGTACCGCGGGTACAGCACCTCGCGCATCTTGGACCAGACGGCCAGCAGGTCGCGGCGCACCGTCTCCCACACCGTCTCGTCGATCGTGTTCTGCGGCGCGCGCCGGTCGTCGCCGGGGATCCGCGACGTGAGGTACGATTCGTTGAGGGGTCGGGACGACGATGACGACGAGGCTCCGGCCTGCCCGCTGATGTTGCCCGTTAATGGCGCGCGCTGTGCCTCGACGTTGGATAACGGGTCGTCGAAGTCGTTGAGGTCGGCTGTTGCGCAAGCGCTTGTTAGCCAGATGTCCCGTCCCTCTTAGATGACGCTTCGCGGATCCAACCCGCAGTCGCAGTCGGACTCGAGGACGACGAAGGAAACGTCACGCTCCAGAGGTGACTCGACTCTCAACTCACCATCATCTGGGTCAATGAGGTCATCCTCATCGTCTATGTGCGGGCTGTTGTATTGGTGGCTTGAGGAGGCCATCTCGACTAAGACAGCTCCGTGGCACTGGTCTCCAGCTTCCTCGCAACCAACCCGGGCACTTTCTTTCAACCAGAAAAGTGTCCTGTCAAGTTCCAACGCTCCTATTTTCCCCGTGTACTTCGGTTCTTAGGCAGCCAACGAGGTGGTGGTGTGAAGAATCCGGTTCAGGTGGTACGCGTACGTCTGTAAGGTATACTCGTTGTAAGCTGTGCTATGAAATGTCCTCAGGTTAATGTCCAGCTGTCGATTGAAGCTGCCTGTTCGAGTGCATGGCGTCAGGCTAATTACAGCTGATATGCAATTAACCAAATTACAGCATTCCGCCCATACCTATTACCTACATACCTACTAACCTTAGGTACCTAGGTACCTACCTAAGGTGTCTGCCTGCCGGTTGGCTTCCAATTAGATGGAAAGTGGTCATAGCTCCCCTAATCTCTCAAAACACCACACATACAATTACGGTCTACTTTCAGTACCTACATACCTACATACCTACATACCTACATACTTAGGTCCACTAGAGGTAGGTATCTTAGACGTTAGGAGAAGACTCAGTGCTGTTCAGAAGGGTATCTTGTCTTTGCGATATTCAAAACAGAACACACGTTCGTTGCGCTGAGCCTGACTTAGAATGCGTTCTCATCTAGCTCCCAAACCTTTGAAACCAACATCTCGCCTCAGCTCGAAGCCACTGAAATGCTTCCAAGAAAAGCAAAGAGAATACCTGACATGGGGCCTTCTTTTTTTAGCCACTAATACATGCAGACCTGTTGAAATACCATTTTCGACATCATCTGCGTTCCATTTACCCAAACTGTGTCCTCGCAAGGACTTATGCTTCCTGGGAACGCCTTGCTCAAATCATAGTCGCGCAAAAACATTATGTTACCCTAGATACATGGCCTGTTATAACACACAACCCATGCTTGAAGATTCTGTTTCACGTGCCAGTGGAAGTCTGAAAGGCGCGTTCAAAGCTATACGCCTGTGTAAATTTTCGGGGTTTGCCTACTTGGCCTTGTTGGCTGCATGAGGAAGATAGCCCGGTCCCTATCCACCTATCGTTCCCATGGGCCACTCTTGATGTCCAGTTATGTAGCACTAGGGATATTGCTGGACCTAAGAGTCGGCCCGTGAGATCGGAGAAGGTGAAAAGTCGGTAAGCTCGGCCAGACCATGTTCTGTTGAACCGACTGAGCAAATGGGTGCGACATTGTCCTCCCTCAACAACTAGAAACGGATATGCGAGGCGAATGTACTTCGTGAGCCATCACCCAATACCCCAATACTAGGTGACCGGGGTAGAAGTTCAGAGCCTTTCGGGACGCTGGAATTCCGCGCTTGGTAGGTTGCGATTCGCGAGTAGGAAGCAACGTTCCATTCCGTTGGTTCCAGCTGATCCCAAGCCAAAATGGCATATCCCTGGTTGATCCTATTAGTGGGCTACTCGGCAGCCCCCAGTTGGTGGGACAGGCTCTCGTGTAGACGCGTATTGGGGTAGAAGATGCTGTTGAAAGTGCGCGACAAATTCGTAGGATAACTGGCACGAATCGGGTGCTCGTTCCAGGGGCCGGCGAACAAACTGTTTTCGAAGTGTGCGGAAAGCATCGGTAGATGAAGAGATGGTATCGGTGGCCGCGCTTTCCTGAGCACCATGACTAACCCATCGGAGGTGCAAGACACGACGGCTTCCAGTTCACGTGTTGGTATTGGTTCGCGATGACGAGCATGTAGCACTCGATGTGCTATTGGTCTTTGAGCGCCCTGGGTCCTTGCCCTTTTCGATTGGCCTGCAGGCGTAGCAGACGACCCGTGAGCACTCGGTTTATTCACGGGCACGGACCGGTTTATCCGAGGGCTATGATCGACTTCTTTCTTGGTGGAGTTATTTAGCCCATTATTGATTGACACGTCGACGAGATTGTTCAGACGCCTACCACCGTCGGAGTCGTTTTCTGATGTCTCATCTCCAAAATCATCCATTTCCAAGTCGCTGTCATCTCCTTCGGAATTTTCTTCCACTCGCGGATCTCGCGACCAGAAACGAAGATACGCAATTGAGTCGTTCGCCTTGGCGTTTTCGAGACATTTGATAGCATCACCCCAGCATTTCTCAGCGATACATTCATAAAGACTTTTCCCCTGGAGTTGCTCCGGTCCGATACCAAGTATTGAAGACACAGCATTTGTTGCAAACATGATAGTTAACGTTCGGGTAAACCTGTTTAAAATTAAGGCCGCGCGGGGCTCGCGCTCCATTGGCTGCATTCTAAATTTGGGTGATAGGTGCTCCAGCATATGGTATCGAGGATCCCTTGGTGAACTAGAGAATATCCTTCGTATATAGGGCGCCTCGATGGCTCGTCCTAACAGCTAATCAGCGGGGCACGAATGTGATGATAAGTGCAAGGTAATCTCGTAACGCACTCTCACTTTTCTTGCCCCGGCGATATATGCTTACGCACGCCACCAAGACATCATGGACAATCGTAAAGCAACACTCGCAACTTATAAACCGGCCATCTTTCGACAATATGCGAGCATAGTGCAAGACGGCTGCCTTGTCTAGCAGGATGCCTCTGCTATGGACCGATCGGGCAAAGGAAATTTCTTCGGGGTGAAAATAGTCGAAACAAGATTTCCCTTGAATTTCTTGGGGCTGGTACCCCAGGATATCAACTACCGACTCTGATGCGAAAAGAATGTTGGCATCATGGGACAGGTCTGCTGAGTGTAAGCTTATAAGGTCCTGGCACACGAGTAGTGATGATTTAATCAAATACGAGCTTCGCCGAGCGGCGTATAGCTCGCTAGAGACGACAGCCTCTGCGGAGGACTTACTGTGAATGGTCATAAATGTATGCTCCATGAGGATGATAGGCCAGCCTTGCTGCAAGTGTATACCGAACGAATGCACATCAAGACGGGAATCTAGGCCATACGTTAACGGCTAGAGTTCATATATAGCGGCCCCTATTGTACAATATAAGATACCAACAACCTTCCTCGTCGGACGAACCAGCAAGATTGTGCCGAAAGGTTCTGATGGTACGGTAGTTCCCGAGAGTGCTGTCCGTCGTACCCGACTAGGGTACTCGGCCGTTCACAAAATGCCGGGCAAAATGAGCGAACGAGATGTCTCTGATTAACCGAGTGATGTATGACACAAACTCCACTCTCACCTCACCGTCGGGAAGGTAGAGGAGGTTAGGAGTCTCACAAATCGTGTGTCAGGCAAGGCAAGGCGGTGTAACGTCAGGGTATGAGTGGGAAGAGGCCTAGGGAAGAGGCCTAGGGAAGAGGCCTAGGGAAGAGGCCTAGGGAAGAGGCCTAGGGCGGCGGCTGAGTGCACTGCTACCGATGTCGTTATAGCGAGTAAGTGACTGAGGCCCTGGATACGGGCTTCTAAGCGCGTCACAGCGGGTCCTCTCAAGTCTCTCGCGGCTCAGTGCAGCAACGCTGGCGGGCTCAGGACCACATTCGCAGTTGTCGGTAACCACTCAGGACAGAGAAGAGGCCGGGAGGTTCCAGGCCTGATCTGATGTCGGGGCAGAAATTGTTTGTGAAATCCAGGCAGACGGCAGGCCGTCCAACGTGACGAGGAAGAGGAGGAGCAGATGAGAGACCCTCGGGCGAATAACAACGGTCGGTGTAAGAGGGAAGTGAGAGAGAGGACAAGACCCAGGAGTCAAGACAGCGTTCAGAGATTATTATCGAAGTGCGGAGCGAGCGCTAGACTGGGAGAGGGAGAGGGAGAGGGAGAAGCTGCCGTGGCAGATACCTATCAATAGATATCGGAGCGTAGTATTGGCGTGCGTTGACGTGTAGGTAGGTAGGTAAGTATTTAAAAAGATGCTCGCCCTCTACTGGTCTGGCCCTCGTTGATAGCATGCATAGCATGCTGTACAGCTGTGCAGATGCTGTGATTCGCCAATGCCGGCGTATCCACCACGCAAGTTCCTGGAGCGCTCAGTTCCTGGAACGGTTGAAGCACGCACACACCACAGACACCAGGCGGTGCTCCAAACCACCCGGTAGGCTGGTACCTAGACTAGTAATACCACATCCGTCTATATGTTGCTTTTGGTCGGGGATCGGACGCATGCGGCTTGATTAGGAAAACTTGATGCTTGAGCTCAGACTGCCGTCTACCCTACCGATGTTGGGTGCTTTTACTGCTTATACGTATCGGAATCCAGCCACGGACGGGGAGAGGTAGACCGACCGACTTGGAGCTTTGTGATGCTAATACACTTACTCACTACCTGTGGTACAGTGCCTACCCACATATTATAGGTAGATCACTACCTACTGTAGTACCTATAGCCTATACGTAAGTGCGGTACGGTAACATTATACCCGAGAGTGGATATTTTAGTCGAGTCCGGGGTGTTAGCTGCACACTAAATATCTCCCTAGGTACTTAAGTAGGTACCTACAGAGTACTGTAGGCATGGATGGTCGTCAACTCATACCCCTTACTTCACTTCACAATTGCTCACACCTAAAGCGAAGGTGGTAAGTCTCCAAGGTATAGGTACCCTCTATGTCGGTAGTAGTAGCCTATAACTTGCTACAATAAACTCCAGGTCAAGACCAGGTAGTCAGTTTGTGCTACGATCGCAGAACAGCATGCATGTATCGACGTCGTCAAGGTTATACACTGTTCGAGATTTGTATTTACACACAACCAATCGTGCCTTTCGGCTTTAACACTCGTACTTACAGCAGTAGTAGTAGCTGTACCATGCGCGACATTAGTTGAACCAAAGTAATTATGCGAGTGCTACCGAGAGTAACATCAGATACAAACAATATGCCTAAATATAGTCAGGCGACTTACCTACTTTATTACTGTACAACCGCCTCCCTAAAGAAATGATCCCACTACCCACAAGCAATTCAATAGCCAAATGCCTCCAGACTCAGCAACCCATCGATGAATGAAGTTGCCAAGAGGATTGGGGATCGAGGACAAAAGAGGAAAACTGGTGGCTTGGGGGGGCAAACGGTCTTAGTCCAAAACGGGGTTGTCTCAACGGTCTGATTCAGCCTAACCTTTTTTTTTTTTTTTTTTNTTTTTTTGCTCCAGACTAACGGCTGCCAGTATCCAGAGATACCTATATATACTGTAATAAGAAT
>NQIM01000245.1:43567-60705 GCA_003426235.1 Xylaria polymorpha
AAAAACGTGACTGATTCATAAAAAGATATACATATACCTGCTTTGATGCTTGCCCTATATCCCCTATTTAGCCTCCCGACGATTCAATGCTAACTTGTTCTTATTAGTGTTCTAGTGGTGCCCCTTAGTGTGCCAAAAACTCGTGGAATGCCTGCGTTCTTTTTCGCCATTGATAATCTCGCCCATATCTATAGAATATCCAAAGCGCTTTCAGGGTCGTCGAATTTGTAGTCCTCATTAGTATCATCTTTGTAGTAAGCATCATATATCCCGGTGCAAATCATTCCCTTATACGGTGTTGTTTTTATACATCAGTTGCCGGTAGCCGCGAGCAAGTCACAAATGAGATGAACGGTGCAGTTGTAGGGGTTAACAGGTACCTACCATCCGGCATGGCTACCGCATTTGCATGGTAAATGCGGTATCTTAGCCTAAGCGACCCCACACTCTAGACCCGGTCCATAATAGCTTTCAACGATCGTACTTATAAGCCAGCCATAGAATTTTAATCATATACCGATATAGCCGTATTACATATAGCGCACCCAAGTTATTTATCTGAGTAGAGTCAGCGGTCTTAAATGCTTCAACGTTTGCTATTTTCAATATTCAAAATAATTCAAGACTTGTAATTTATAACTCCTAAAATTGTTGGTATTCTTCTTTCTCCTCCGTCCCGTAGTCGTCAACAGTCTATTTACCAAGTTTTGCTGAAGTTAATTCCTTCAATGCGTTGGAGATTTTCAACCGTTCATTTTCTATGAACTTACGGGCAATTTCTTACACGCCTCTTAAATCAATAAGCGGATTAAACATGATAATATGAAATCATCATCATTTACACTACATCCTTTCCCCACCATATTGGTAACTCGCTGAAAAAGGTGATGATTATGAGAATAGTGAGGTTTCTGTGATGCGAATGGTACTTTTTATGCTTAAGTAATTTATATTCTTACTGTTAATACCGGAGAAATCTACCGCGACGTCTTTATATCAACGCGCTTGTAAAAAATATATGAAGCGAAATCCTTTTTTTCCCCTTGTGTTGAAGTTGTTTTGAGGAAATACCTGTCTGCTCCTTCGCGGGGGGGAACTTATAGGGGTGACATATTCGTGCTATGTCAGCAACGACGAGCTTGAGCTTTGGCTTTTGGCCTTATGCTCAAATTTTTAACTCTGTTCTAATTCCTCGATAAATGCACCGATATCAAGGTAGAGCAAGGATCAGCTCTAACTATGTGCAGGAGTCTCTTTGTCCGCGTGCCTTATGACGATATAGGTAGTCTAGAATTTGTTGTACCGTGTCCATATAATACAGCAAAAATAATGTCAGAGTTCTCTTATCCACGAAGTGAAGAAGAGGTATATAAGTAAGTTAGCAGTTTTAGAGGCCTCCGTGCAACAACAAGAGTCTATTCCCCCCCTCACGTACATGAGTCCTAACACTCTATCCCAAAAAGGGAAGAAAAATTATTCTTAATAGAATTGTTTCAATTCGGGACTATACATAAGTTATAGATCTTCTACTTGACCTGGCCAAATAGGGGTTAAGTCTTTCATAGCCCCCTTGACTCCATGGAAGAGTATTGCGAACACGAATATTTTTCCAATCCCCTGTTTCACTAAGATTAAGAGCATATGTCATGGGCCCTGTCCTTGAGGTGGGTAATAGACACTTGTTGTGATGTGATGCGAAGGTCGCTAAGTCATCTTCGTGGGCTATGTATAGAAAACTCTTCGTTGTGAAAGTATGCCTCGTGATGGGAAGTATTAACATTTTGATTCGGTGAAAACACTTATATCCCATCGCATCGCCCCCGTTCTCCTTTTTCCTCCCTATGGACTGTTCTAAGCCGTTATTCCCTAGAGACAAGTTGAAATAACGTCCAAGCCACCTTAGGTCGCCATTTTTATGAGCTTCACGTTACTGTTTCCAGTATGGAGATAATGCGAGTTTCGCTTTACTTTGTAATTGACACGCATTATATAGGAACGCAAATCTGACATGAGATCTCGCATTCGGCTAACCTAGCGTCTTAACGGAAGCCAAGTCGGTACATTTCCAACCCACCGTGGACAACCATGGTCATCTATGGAGGGATACTCTTTTTGACCTTACGTACTTTGAAGGTGGTGGTGATTAGCGTGCAGCTTTTGGCCTCGCTCCTTGAATAAATTACGTGTTGTCTCCATTCAACTATCCTTGGCGGATAAATTCGTATCATGCGTCCTCTGTTGAGCTTCCTTGTCAACGAGAATTTCTGAGAATATAAAACCATCTGTCTTTGGCCTCCGATATACCCCAAACACGCACCACACCCCTTCACAAGTTGACTATCCCTCATAACAAATAACAGCTTCTGAAAGCGTTACATTTCTTCAAGCCACCGAGAACCATGTATAACACCAAGACTCTCGCTTTCCTAGCCACCCTTGCGGGTGCGTCCGCGTCCATGGCTTCGCAGTTTCCCGATCCCGCCTGCAGCCAGCTCGCAGCAGATATTATCGGGGCTGCTCCTACAGTTCCTCCCGAGCTCTCATCGTACTTCAGCGCTCAAGAAACAGACGCCCCAACACCAGGCGATCTCCTAAGAGACGCTCCCGCCTACGTTGAGCAGCTATGTGACCTCGCCGGATCGTTGCCGCAGTCGCTATTGGTCGAGTTTCAGGGCTGGGGCTCCTCGCTCCTCAACTATGCCAGCGTGGAAATCTCCGCATACGACGACGTCGTTACTAGGTGCATTGCCACAGGAACAGCGGCTGCTTCTATCACTAGCTACATCCACGAGATCGCGGAATCACCTAGAAAGCTATGCCAACCCACAAGCACCCCGACCGGGGGTAGTGGCACGGCCTCCGTTACGCCTTACCCGACTGCCACAGGCAACAGTACCAACCCCGGTGCCGTTGGACCCAATACATCGATTCCTATTGCAGCTGCTGCGAGGCCTACTAGGGTCCTAGCCGGGGCTGCCGCTATGGGCGGTGTCGTCGGTGCCGCTGCCTTGCTCTAAACATGGACGGCGCCAATGTCGACAACGAGGTTGTGAGCCAGATAACGACCGCAGCTTAATTGCAAGCTAGACTCACGATGGAGGTACGGGGGTGGACGGTTCATTTACAACAGAAAATTCACTTCAATTCTACGTGTATTTAGACTCTAAACTAACTAGCTAGGTATATTCAACATGTATTACTTCATTCAACAACGGGTGATTAATGCCGGAGTTCTCCCAGTAATTACTGACATGACACATCTATCCTGGAACCTTGCAAGTCTAGCGGCATCATTCGTCCCGCAATTAAGGCTCATTCCCTAGCGCCTCGGATTCGCCTAATTCTTACTGGGCGATCCCATGAAAGTTACTGCCTACACTACTACTGTACCTAGCTGCCATGCTCAATTGTTTACAGGAACCTTCACCCAACTGCCTGTATACTAAGTACCTAGTCTGGCCTTCGGTAGAGTCTCTTCATGCAGTTGAAGTGCTAGTAGCCGGTGCAGCACGCCAACCCTTATGATGCGCATTCTTGCCAAGAGTATTTATTATTTGACTAGGAGTGCCTCACTAGGCGGCAAACCATCGTTCGTATCTCTTTTTGAATGCTATTTTAGCACAAGTGCTGTGTAGTGGTCTTTAGCGATGGCTTATGCTGTGCTATCGGGATCGCTCTTGGATTTCTAGAATACATACGTACTTTGTTGGGAAAGCCTCAGTTTTGTAAATGTTGTATGTGTAGTGAGGTCACCTGACCTATAGAAGTGGGGCTACGCTACTACCTGACAAACCTATAGGCAAATGTATAATATACTGCTCTTTTTTTTGCTTTTCTATTTTAGTTTAGTTTTAGTTTAATCTTTAAATTTAAATAGGTTTTTACGTTTTTATTGCTAAATTTTATTTTTAAATAGTAAAAAAAACTTGTTTTAATTATAAAAATTCTTTTGTTTTATAATATGTAGGCTATTATATAGTAATTAGCAATTGTTTTTAAAACGTTTTTTAATTTTTAGCAACTATTTATTTTAGCTTTAATTATTTAGCTAGATTTTTTTATAAAATATAATATAACAATATTTATAATATTTATTATTTTTATTTTTAAAATATATAGTAAGATTATTATTATAGCTAATAAATTATAACTAATTAAAATTAATCTATTTATAAAAATAAAAATATAGCTTAATTTTAGTAATAAAATTAGCTAAAAACTTTTAATATAATTATTAAAAATAACTTTAAATTTTAAATTAAATTAATTAAAAAAGCTTAATTTTAAATTTAAATTAATACTAAATTTATTTAAATCCATTTTATTATATAAAAAACCTTATTTATATAAACCTTTTAAAAAAAGTATATTAAAATTTTNAAAAAATAAAAAATAATAGCCCCTATTAAAATAGATTCTCCACCTATACCTATTTAATATAGCGCGCATAAAACATAAAAAATATAACTTTATATATAATAAACTCAATCAATCATCAATCAATTAAAATCGCTTAATTCTAACAACTTTCCAACACCACACTACATTTCTATAGGTAAATATAACAAAGTCTATAGTGGCCAACCAAAGGAACTGATATATTAATAAAATCACATATTAATATATCTACCCTATTTAGTGCCTGGCCACGTGTAAAACCCGCTACCTCCACCCAATTATTGCCACCGCCTTCGAGTCTGCCTCAGGCGATTAGGAGGCCTGCTACGTATGTATACTTACGTTCACACTCGTTTCGCACCTATTTCCTGCCTTCTACAAACCATAGTCTTGTATGAATACTCCTTATTCTACGACTTCTCTAAACTTATTGCCCTCGGCCTGTTATCCTACATTTACGTGTGACACCAACTCAAGAAACTCTGCTATACAACCCTATAAATACGACTTATCTTGTAGAATTCCATCCGAAGTTAGAGTCCTAGCTTTCACACTCGGTCTTACGTAAAGTACAACAATGACGGCATCTTCTTACATCGCTGCTTAGAGCTTATACTCAGACTTGCATATCCTGACATGATGGTTTATTAATAGCAGTTGAGGGCAACGTGGGCACAATTTACAGCCATCAGCTCCCTTCTGATGATGTCGCGTCGATATTTCACTGTTCTCTCGGCCGTTTCCAGAGGGCTGGATTCAATGGTCGCCGTCGAAATGCGAGCACGGTGGAAGCTCGAGTTGGGGTTGACAATCAGCGTACTGGAGATGTTGGCTATGGGTAATTACACTACTGGCGCTTGGCGAGAAAGTAGCGAAGGAGCTGGCAGATAAGGACGAAGGATGATGGTGCATAAATGCCCTATTCACCTTTCTAAAATGTATTATATCATATAGAAGAGGGCTTAGCCGATACAGGCAGACTCTTGCATAACTTTCCTGACATGAAACTAGGAATAGGCAGACTCTGGAGCCCTTTCGTCTGCGGTCAACGTAACTCAGACTCCCATGTTCCAGTCGCCCGGTCCCCAGATCGTTCGTTCGATCCGATCTCTGCGAGGGTGAAACCAAACGCCAGGGTCATTCGGCTCATCCTCATCACGGAAGGCCAAAACGTAGCCCGACTCTTTGACAACGCGGCGGGCCTCGAAGCACACATGGGCGAGGGTCATCTTCAAGTCAGAGCGGTTGAGCAACTGCATCTTTAATCCGGCCGATACCCAGACTAAGACGTTAAAATCCCGAGGCTCCGGGAGTGCGAATCTCCATATTATCTCCCGGATTTCGAGCGCAGATCAGCAAAGGTGACATTTGAATTAGCGGCAGGGGTGATGACCAAGCCCCGCTCGTGGCTAGACCCTGGACTATTCGATGGGGGAGCATTCGAGGAGGCTGGAGCGTTCGTATTGATAATAGGAAGGGCCACATCCGGGTGAGGAAGATCAAGGGCAGGTGACAAGTGGTTGTCATCACTCATCTTCCAAGTTCCTGTGTATAAAGATTGACCAAGATCTCAGATGATAAGGTGAGCTAATTTCAGGGGGGGGAGGTGGGATAGTCCACTATTTATGCAAAAGATAAAGCGTTTAGTCGCATTTATACTAACATGCTTATTGTACTAAACGGCATAGGTGTATAAGGTTATGTGCGTTAAATACGTATTCGACGTTGGTTATTTACATTTAATAAATTTATAATATTATTTCAACTTTTTAAAAATTTACTGTAATATTGAAATCATTTAAGTCTAAACATTTGAGAAAAGAGAGAAGACCCTTTCCCGTGTGAAGGACCGAATAGTTAGTCCATGACCTATCCAACTGCAGTCGATTGCTACAACTCATGAAATCCACGCTGCAGAGTTTCGGTCATTTCCGAAGGTCAATACGCAAAGGTCATATTCAATAATACTTGGTCATATAGGCCACCGTATTAGGTGGGCTCGGCCATAATAAGGGCTTTCTAGATCTGGTTACGCATAATACTACAACGCTTCTTCCTGAGAGCGGAGTGCTCGTTCTAATAAAAACAAACTCAATACAACATTGTACATGGTTAATTAAGCGACCCGACCGTAAATCTGTTTTGTTGCCACACTGAGCGCTATTTTCTTTGATCGATAGCTAATAAGTTATTCTTATTCTTCGACGTTCGTATACACAATATAGTTGATGGTATGTATAATTATTCATTCTATTAAGGTCTTATATATGGGGAATGCATAAAGTCCAGACACCTTTATTAGTGGCCAGACCTTGGCAGGCATGCATACACGCACCGTAATATAACTGACATGCTGTACAGTACGCCGTCCACTTCCTAAAAGAGTATTTCGTAAATGTCAAGTAGTTACGGCGCATACATCCCCGCAAGATTAGAGGGTAAAGCGGAAAGCGGGGTGGTAATCGCCCATGTTCTGGACCTCTTCAACCGGCCGACAAAGTCGATAATCCCTCTCTCCGGCATCACGCTTCCGATTCTCTCGCAACAGACCCACAAACAGAACCGTAGCGGCGGTACCCGCGAGCCAAGTCAGGCCTATCGCCGTGCTGTACCCAGTCGTATACCGCGGCGCCTCGCGGTCAATGAAGACATTTGTCGCCAAGATGCCGACGAGATTTCCCACCGTAATCTGGATTCCGGCGCTGAATGCGCGCTTCCAGTTTCCCGACATGTTATTTGAAAGCCAGGTAATAGCCAAAGAGGGGATGGGGAAACCCCCCATGGCGATAAAGAATAAGGCGACGTATTTCACCTCGCTACTTAGACTCTCCTGGCGGAGGAGTAACGAATACCCGACAGTAGCGAGGCAACAACCGAACATGATGAACCCGTAGCGGTGCTTGAATCGGTCCGACAACGTTGCGATGAGGAACTGGAAACCGGCTGTTGCCGCATACACGGGGATAGTGTGAATCTGCGCCTCGCGAGCCTCCCACCCAAACTCGACAAGGATAGTCGGCAAAAAAAAGGACAAGGCGTAGCCCGATATACCCGCACCCAAGGATATCAACGAAGCCAGCCATATCTTCCAGTCGGTGAAGATGAGCTTGTATGCCTGCTTATTCAAGGTATCCACTGCGATATCGAGTTAGCTATGATCGCCTAAGTGTAGAGAAGTATTTCGGGAGCAAAAGTCTCTTCAAGACTTGGTTGAATACCAAATAGACATCTCTAGGGATGCTCTTGAGCGAGAAAAAAAATGACTTCAAGAGTTACTCACTGCGAGCTTCGGCCGTGCCGTCCTCGGCCATAATGCGGCTGAGTAGGGCTTTCTCCTCGACATTCAAGAACCGGCATTGCGAAGGCCAATCGACAATCAGGAATACCGCGATAAGTGCAGTGAAGGCCGTCGCTGCGCCCTCGATGATGAAAATCCAACGCCAGCCGTGGAGATTAAAGCGGCCATCGAGGTCGGAGATAGCGTAAGCGAGGAGCTACAGGGAGAGAAAACATCGTAAGTTAGATTACCGAATAGACAATAAATATCTCGATAGGTCATCCCCGTTTAAGGTATAACGAGTCTAGTTAGGGTCTGGAATTACTTACCCCTCCGATCCCACCGGCGGTAGTAGCTCCGGCGAAGATAATGGTCAGGCGCATTTGCATTTCATGACGCTTGTAATACTGAGATGCCAGGTAGATGATTCCAGGCAAGACCCCAGCCTCTAGAATTCCCAGCAAGAACCGCAAGGCGACGAGTTGATGAAAGCTCTTTACGAAGCCCATAGACATGTTCACGATGCCCCAGCCGAACATGAGACCTGAGAGGTAGAAAGCTATATTTGTTTTATTTGATTAGTCGTAAGCAATTTCAGTTACAGAGTATTGTCACGGGGCGTTTGGGGAAGGGGGGAAGGAGATGAGACATGGTTTATTTTTTTTGGCTAGAGTTGTGTTCCAGAATAGGGCTACACTTACAAGGGCGCACTTTCTTGATAATCATGTTGCTGGGAGTCTCAAG
Source organism: Xylaria polymorpha (assembly GCA_003426235.1). Taxonomy (NCBI): domain Eukaryota; kingdom Fungi; phylum Ascomycota; class Sordariomycetes; order Xylariales; family Xylariaceae; genus Xylaria; species Xylaria polymorpha. Next base: position 51,987 of record NQIM01000245.1, read on the forward strand.
GAGAATATAGGGGATGAAGTACACCTAGAAGAGACATCAGCAGGGGTAGCGCCTATTATTAGGAAGCAACCGAGCAAGACCATTAGGGATTTTTGGAAGAGCCTTGTTGTCGCAGACCCAAGGGGGTGTTAGGGCGTAACTTACGAAGAGAGCAATATTGTATTGATTTCCCTGAAGTTTAAGGTCCGTCTTCAGGCCCTGAATGCTAGCGTTGCCGATATTGATACGATCCAAGAAGGAGAACAGATAAAGGACAACCAATATAGGGAGCATATGAATATCGATCTTCCAACGCAGGCGCTTCGCCGCCTCGGGATCGATCGTGTCAGAGCCATCACTGCGTGGATTCAGTTCATTGACGCTACAAGCTTGTTTCACGCTGCCATCGACGATGTGAGTCTCGCAGATGACGACGTCTTTCTCGAGGTCGAACTTCGAGGTGCTTGCCTCGAAATTCATAGCTCGGTCTCTTGAGGCGGTTAGGGGCGACATTTTCATCCAGAATATGCTCGTGGGCTACGCTATCAGGGCTTTGTTAGGAGGTGACTCGTAGGCATGTGCAATGATTTCTATTATTTCACAAAACGCTAATCTAACGAGGCTGCGCGACGTCCATCTATATACATACATGCCCTTTTTTTACGTATCATCACAATTATCGCGAGAATTGGGTATTGAGGAGTGGGGCAAAAGAGGCAGCCAGAACTGGGGGTCATGTTGCATTTTATGCAAGATACGTTACTTAGATATCAGGTCATTGATATTAAGTAAGCGATGTAAGACAAAATATCTACGGAGCGATTTTTCTTCCGACTTCGTGTACTACGGGCCTAGATGGTGATAATTTTTGGTACCGGACAATTTGATGGATGCGACCTGGTTGATAGGCGGGCGATGTCTCTCGGATCTATATACCACGACGTATTATGCTTTCTACTTGATGATTTCTTGGTTCAAGTCCGGTGGAAGCCGCGTTTCATCCTCCACCCTTTAATTGCACGGTGGATTGTCTCTCTGTGCACAAACCATTCATCACCCCTTACTGTTTGTGATATGCCTCCACGTGTACCACATGGAGTAATTATAAGCAGAACGGAGAGCAGAGCTTGGTAGGTTGTATGCTATGTATGTTTTGAAGTCATGTAACTACCTCAATCGTAGTGCTGTGATCAGGCATGTATCACTAGCCATTAAGAAGTCATTCTGAGTTGAAACGTTATCTCCATCAACTCGAGTTCAACACCTATGGGGCTACGACCACCGTCACGAAGTCTTTCATGTCACCATACTCGTTCAACCATCAACTCCAGCGATACGACTTCTCTGATCTGAGGTATTAAACCCCGTGCGGCATTATTCTTAGAGCTTCTCGAATTCGATTATATCAATCTGTCTGAGTTGTTCCAAAAAAAAAAAACCTTTTTGTCCAATATAGTATTAACTTGCCAAGCTTCTAATATGTTACCCTCCGGCTTTAGGTCTATTAAATAAATTCCAGTAGACATTCGACATTGTATCAGGAAATTACAACAGGCAGAGCGTACCTGGCTCTTTTTCTTACTTCTAATGAAAATTGTACTGCGTCTAACAGCTGTTCATGCGGTTACATCAATGCTGCGTGGGTGTTGCAATATGCCTGTTCTCTGGCGCGAGTCAAGTTCTAGAATAATTAGATGTCTGCATCTATTAATGAAACCTTATAACTTTGGATATGAATTAGTGATCATATCAAGATCTTTAACCGATATATATCGAGCCCGAGGTTACAGGATTATCGATGTTCACTATGACTTGGACGGGTAAATATTTCAAAGTTCCCGAAGTGGCTGGAGTCTAAGTTCTGATTCGTCCAACCAGGGTGGGAGACCCCTGTAACCCGCTGCGAGCGTTGACTTGGAGTGCATATAGAGCATAGAGCATACTTAAGCCAAAATCTAACTTCCAGTAATTAGCACTTTTACCGACAACCAATACTGGAAGATCTATAGTCTATTAAACGGTATAGAATAGGAATAAAGGGCCATAAGTCGGCGCTAAACTTGTCGCGGATCCCCATGTTGTCTTACCCAAATAATCATTATCTAGGGCCATTGTATTCCTTGGCCTCCGGAGATGCTACCAATAACGAGCCATTGTAGCACCTACTCACAACGTCAAACACCAAAAGGCCTCTCACAGTCACGGTTACTAGTTGCACAAACGAGGCGGCCTTAATTTCTCTGCTTGTGCGCCGTTGTCTTCCTGCCGATCAGCGTTCTCAGTTACATAGATAGCCGGTTCACAATGTCTAGGGATGACGGTGCAGACTCAAGTAGACCCGTAGGACCTCTATGCGATAAGGGCAAGAGACATAATTGACATAATTAATCGGTTTATAGTCACAAATCTCACTATTGGTGCTTGAAAAGATAAAATGACAAAGTAGAGAAAAAACTATAATTACAGATTCATTCTAGAGAGCGACCGAATAGGTCGCGATTACGAAGCTGTAGCACAACACCGGCTCCCCTCCTCTTTAGTGAGTATCACAGATCGTATGCTGTACTTAGTCGAGGTCACGAGCTGAGAAGCAGGTCCAAGTGATGGAAGAATTGCCTCTCATATACAACACTTAGTCATCTCCCTTTGGAACTCCGCTAGGACAAGTTTCGACAAGCCGTCTCGTCTTTATTGTTGATGGCTGGCTTGACCACTCTGGGGATTGTACTACCAGGACTTTTATTTTTGCCGCTCGTTCTCTCTCAACCTGACGCATCAACGGGAGGTGGCAGTAGGACCTTCCAATCGTGTGCTGAGCTTCACCTAGACTAGACACTTTCTCATATGGTTGGCGTGCCACATGGCCAACATGACCAGTAGGGAAATTCATCTTGGCTGCTCCCTTCCTTCCTCAGTGACGCATGAATGGATGTATTCAATAGCATGAGATCTTAGTCCTTTAACCATTGTTAAAACCAATAGGCATGCACCTATCTCTATTCTACTTTGCGATTCCACAACCTTGGCCACTGCTCACAGCCGCCAGAGAAGGTTTTCTGCGCCCTATCCTTGCTCGACTTTGACAAGACCGAGATTTATCCTACAAGAACTTTAGGAGAGTTGCTGCCTCGACATCTGACAACATCTAACTCCGGCTATTTGTTGCTATAAGTTGGGTTGGATTAGATCAGTTAACCCCCTCGTGTGTATAAGCTTGACAACATGGCGATAATACGCGTGCCGGAGCTCAGGGAAGATAATGTTCAAATTTTGGATCGGGGGCAGGAAATATATATCCCTGCTTGGCTTTTCCTGTTCCTCTGTTTGGTTGTTGTGGCTGCAAGAGTCTGGTCCAGGACGAGAACAGAGGGAGGTCTTGGGGCAGATGATTATACGATCATGGCAGCTCTGGTTAGTATGGCTGAGGATCACGCATAAGAGCCAAGACTTGGATAACCCATCTGATTCGCATCTAGGTCTTTGCTATGGTAACTGACATATTCGGTTTATGGGGATTCGCAAATGTTACGGAAAACATCTCGCAAATCTAACGCAGTATCAAGCCACTGCGGCGTTCAAGGTTAGCCCCAGTATCCCTGGTAAGTATGTCGTTAAGTTTACCTCACTCACATGTTTTGCAGTCGTTCTACTTAAGTCAAATCACATACAAGATATCGCTGAACCTCACCAAGACGTCAATTCTCCTGCTCTATCTACGCCTCTTCAACCATATCAAGCGGTTTAGATGGACCTGTTATGTTCTTCTAGGAGTCGTAGGTTCATACTGTACCGCCTCAACTCTGATCACCATACTCCAGGTATGTATAAAACCCTCCCATACCTGATCCCTTAGTCTCTTTGTTTTCTATGATCTCGCAAATTCTATATTGAGGAGGGGCTTAGATAGACTAACATGTTCCTATACACGCAGTGCAATCCAGTAGCCGCGGCATTCGACAAGTATATTCCGGACGCGACATGCATCAACCTCAAGATTTTCTGGCGCAGCACCGCCATTTTCGCTATCGCCACTGACTTTGTCATCCTACTTGTTCCGATCCCACAGATTTGGGCTCTTCAAATGCCATTAGGGAGAAAGGCTGGATTGATGTTCCTATTTGCGCTTGGTGCCTTGTAAGCCACCCTCACTCTTTACCATGTTCTCTACGGGCTTATGGCTTATCCCTTATTAGCGTCACGATCGCCTCCGGTTACCGCGCCAGGGCATTAGACGTCCCAGCGAGTAATCTTGACCCCCAATCCTATGTGGAAACGACTATGTGGACTCTAGTCGAAATGAACCTGGCCATCATATGCGCCTGCCTACCGCCAATGCGTCCTTTGGCCACCGGACTATTAATCCCAAAGGTTAAGTCGGCATACCGTAACGCAAAAAANAACTCAGCCTCAGAAAGCCCGAAGGCAATTGTCAACAGACGAGCGATACAGAAGAGAAAAGATGGAACCAACTCGTGTCTCAGAATGATACCGAAATGACGAGCACTATTGGTAGGGGAGATGTCAGCCCAGAAGAAATACTCTCGGTAGAGGAGGGTGAAGGTCATAAAATAAAGATTGTGAAGACTGTGGACTACACTTTGGAGTACTCAAAATCTAAAGCAAAACCAGAGGTTTGATTATTCCTACTTCCAGGGATTGGATTGAATGCATTGAGCAACATCGAAGCGTCACCCCACGTTGTTGATCGAAATAGTAGGAAGCAACTTCAGACTCTTACTTTATCCAGAATGCGTTTTCTTTGCTTTTTTCGTGTTCCTAATCTACCGAATACTGATAAATATTACTACAGTACAACAAGTCAGGCGCAAGAATAGGTGCTCAAGCCATAATTTAGCTTGATACATAATGCATGGTCTTTTTTAAACCTCCCAATTCTCTTCGTATATTTTATCCTATTCTACTTATTGGGTCACTTCGCGACCGTAGGTGCCATAGTCAAGACAGGGAGATATACGAACCATATGACTTGAAATAGGCAACTCCAATACGAATGTGAGTTCAGAATTCCGCTACTTCGGTTATGCGGCCCTTCTAAAAATCCCGATTTCACGAATGACGTTATATTTAGGCTTCCATTCGCGCAATGGTACTAATCTTATGAAGTTTTGCAAATTGTGGCTAGTGAGATGCACATTCGCTAAGGTAGATATTAGCCAACCCTAATAGTCACATATCCATCATATCCATCATATCCATCAATCCAAATATTCAGACCCTAGCTGTAATACTAAGCATCCAACCTAACCAGAGTTTGTGTATTGAGGTTAAATGTCATGCCTAGGATATGACTAAAACCTCGAGCGATGACAATCCACCTCGCTAAATAATGGCTAGGATTATTCTCATTGGTCGTAAATTACATGGGTTTTAATCCATCTCCCACCTCAACACGCCGCATTAGTGCGGCCGCACACCCGATAGGCGACATAGAGATCTGAATTTGGCAACACGATGGGGCGAAGCCTCACGCTTGGCGGAAATGATTGGCTGTCATCAAACCCGACCCGAAGTGTGCTGTGCCCATAGAAGTTAGTAATAGTATGATGACCTCAGCGCGCACTTCTCATCTGAGGTTAGGTATCTATAAGCCCGACAATCAGTGCAAATTGGCAAATTGACGAAAAGGAAACCGTAGCTACAAGCGGCGGGGAGAGTCCATCCACAAAAAGACCTAGCTATCCAGGACGAAAATATGTACCATGATAACCAGGCCTTGAACAGCTGAAAACGTTCCGTCTGGCGCAGGCCCACGACCCAATAATAGTATGAAGAAGTGTAAAAACAATGCAATGGGCATCTAGATAGGACCCCTTTTACTTAAAATACAATCCAAGTGTATCTTCAAGAGATTACCGACAGCTCTTAGTCCGATATCCTACAGAGCACACCTCTCGGCTGCCTCACTATAAGCTAATGATCTCGGTAGCTGCCGGTCAAGGACTGAGTCAGAACATTATTCTGGTACTTCTAATCACAAGAATATTCTTGTGAGGCGTTTTTGTCCATCGAAGCTGAATACGATGCCTTTATTAGCCTACTTACTGAAACGTTACCGCAGCGGTTAAGAACGGCCCGATTCCTCCAGTGACATCACCAGTAAAACCATGCCCGAGTTAGTCAAGCCTGGAGACTTGAATAACTCATACCAAGAAGATTCCAAGGAACTAGAATGTTGCTAGGGATGTTAAACATAGAAGGTTTAGTTTTTTAGTCGATGGCTACCTAGGACCGCTAGGTAATAGTTCAACGTCATTTAGTAGAGAGTAGTATCGGCGCTATAGTAACCGTTTCCCCATGCCAATCTTGCACCAAAAAGGAAACGGGGTCGCGGGTCCTTCAGCCCTACGGCCCCAGATATCCGGATCCCGACATCATGGTTCAGCGAGCCTCATCTCACACTGAATCCACCAAGAATCCTCATCATGCAACATACTATGAGACAAAAGGACGCAGGTCAGCAATGCAGGGGTAAGCCACGATTGTCACCCGCGAGACTCGTGAAGAGCTACTACGGTTTCAAGTGTAAAATGCGGAACGAATTATAGTCGCCGATTATCTTGTTAAATCGTTCGTAGGTCATATTTTTGTCGCCGAACCGACGTTCCCCTCCGAAAAGTCATCTCCATATCGTCAAAATAGACACGAAAGTCAGCAGCCATCGAGCGACGGACCATCCGCTTATCATCCCATCATGCTGTTAGCACCGCCTTGGACGAAGTGTAAGTGGACACATGTCTAAGAAAGGGGGAAAGGACACGAAGTATCACAGATGACGACGACGATGATATATAAGAGGGAGATGATAGCAGTTAGGGATGAAGAGAAAACAAACAAACAGACAGACAGACAAACCTCATTGGCCAGATCTCTAGCAAACAATTTTCAGCTTACCAGATCAATAGTAAAGGGAGATAATAGCACCGACACAACTAATTAACTAGAAGAAAACGAAGATAATATTAATACCAAAACAACCCGAGCCAACTCAATCTACACAAACATCGATTTCGATATCAGTACCCAAAAGAATTCAACAAAAAGGAACAAACAGAAAGCAACAAAACACCATCATCATCATCATCATCATGCCTCAATTCATCTTCATCGAGCTACCCACATTCCGCATCAAGGACAAGAACGGCAACACAGTAACGCTATCCAGCCGGCACCTAGGGCGTGTGATATCCCTGCTGCAATACGTGCGAAGCTGCCTCCGCACAAGCAACGAGTACACGCCGGACCTCGCGGCCTCCTTCCTCTTCAGCAACCAGGAGACGAACCTGTGGAGCGCGATGCACACGCCGAACAGCCACCACGCGGAAGAAAACCTGCTACTCTCGTACTTCAACAGCTTCGACTCACCCGGTGCCTTCCCCATCGTAGACGCGATGCTCCTCCGCTCGAAGCCGTGCGGCAGCTGCATGGAGTACTTCTCGCTGAACGGGAAGCAGCTCCGGCCGCTGCTCGACGACGGGACGGGGACGGGCGCGCTGACGGCGGCGGCGGGGGGGCCGTTCAGGGCCAAGTTCACGCCGCGCGTCGACAAGACGTACACGCCCGTCTTCTACCTGTCCCGCTCGCTGGACGCGACGCAGCGCGGCAACCTCTGGCTGCAGCTGGCGCAGATGTGGACGGGGGGGGTTGGGGTTGGTTCTCGCGTCGTCGCCCGCCGTCGCCGTCGGCGAGATGTACTATCTCTTCGGCGACGGCTCCGCCCCCTGGTTCGCGCTCAATGGCCAGGAGAACATGAGCGACTCCGAGGTCGCCGAGGCCATCGCGCGCCAGGAGCTGAGCCCCATGTACTGGATCGGACGATAGACTGACAGACTGACGGATGGAGTCTACGCTATTTTCTGTAAGTGCATACACATGGACATCCCTTGTCGCGCGGATGGGTTACTAATCTGCATAGATATTAGTGTACATCATTATACCATCATACATAGATACACAGACACCACATGAGGAGATGGCGAGCGAGATTCTTCAGGGCTATGCTGGTTCGTAGCCCCCTTGTTTCACGCATTTTCAACCTGGATTATACGAGCGATAGAAAAAAAGGTGTCACGGCGCATCTAAAAATTGCGGGGAAAGGTTTCTCATGGGCAAAAATCCGGGGTTAGACTTTTTGGGATAGAATAGGTAGATATAGATTTAGACAAGCACGTGCTTTAGATGGCGGGGATAGATAATTAGACTTTTCATCTTATGGCGGCGCATAGAGACGGAACTTAGACAATTCAGACATTAGACAGGCAGGCAGACAGCAAGGGCCGGTTCCTTGCATGTAATTACACTACACTTAGCACAGACACGAGTATGGAATATGCACAACAAGAGTTTCTCCTCGCTTTTCTGTGTATCTCTACCTATATATCATAGGTAAACAAGTGTCATTCTTGTGTCATGTATAGACCTAAGCAACTGAGCTTATAGGAGCTATATATATATATATCCTTTCTTATACATACGAGAGAAAAGATAAGTAGAAAAATAGGTTATATTTTAAATGGAGGTTACTCCTTATAAAAGGGTGTGCTATTATTGTCAGAATTAAGCGATTCTAATTAATTAATAATTAATTGAGTTAATTATATATAAAGTTACATTTTTACGTTTGTGCGCGCTATATTAAATAGGTATAAATAAAAATCTATTTAATAGGGCTATTATTTCTACCCTTTAAATTTAATACACCCTTTTAAAAAAGCTTATATAA
>NQIM01000246.1:0-60624 GCA_003426235.1 Xylaria polymorpha
AAAAAGTCTTAATTTAATTAGATTAATTTAAATTATTTAAATCCGATTTTTATTTTATAAAAAGCTTTATTTATTATAAGCTTTTCTAAAGGGGTATATTAAATTTAAAAAGTAAAAATAATAGCCCTATTAAATAGATTCTTTACCTATACCTATTTAATATAGCGCGTATAAACGCAAAAATATAACTTTATATACAATTAACTCAATCAATTATTAATTAATTAGAATCGCTTAATTCTAACAAAAGCTTTTATCGAATATCAGTCTAGCATATAGTTGGCTCAAAGAAGTCTGGGCTAGTACTACTCTAGGCTAGAAATATATAGTATAGGAAAACGAAGTCTTTTCATTCCTATTGTGTCAATTTGCGATTAAAGTAGATGCTGGAACAAGACTTCGGTAGTTAGGACCTTTTGGATTGACTATAAACCAGCCAGGTTAGCTCACGATCCTCCTTGGCCGGCGTCACGGCTCGTTTAGGCAATACAGGGAGTAGCACCGCATTAAGGATCTGTACACATGCCCGGCCGCCGACGTTAGATCGCATGACCGACGACTAGCGCCCGGGAGGGGAGGCCCGCTGCTTATTAGTGGGTATTACGCGATAGTATAGTAACGGACGCTCGGTTTCCGGGTATTGACCTCAGTATCCCCCTGCTCCGGAAAAATTATGTCCGTCGCGTTCGTTGGTAGGCACATCCATCTCCGGTCGGTGAAAGGCCACGTGAGAGCCAAAAAGAACCCGGATCTGATGGTAACTAAAAGTCTCATATGAAAGCCCACTCTTTAACGAGTCCATGAGTCTCTTGATATAGAGATATAAATAACTTGGTTGGGACGATCATCTGCAAAAGGCATTTCTATAGCCTTCCCACGACAACTACTGTCTAGATAGCCTGATCATAGGCTATAGGTGAAAAGTAAAATGAGGCTTCAATTAACATCTCTCTTTCTAACGGCTCTCGGTGCTTCAGAATGCCTTGGTGCCCCGACACTCGTGAAACGGACGAGCCGGACCAGCGCCCCGAGTGGTTGTCTCAGCGTCAAGCCCGGTACGACGACTAGTGGTTGGTACCAGACGTTGACCGCAGCTTTGAATTCACTATCGGGGACTGCTTCCGCTTGTATCTTCTTGTATAGTGGAACCTACAACGAGCAAGTTGTGATCCAGTACGGTGGTCCGTTGACCATCTATGGCTATACGACTAAGTAAGTTGTCCGAGATGGTACCTACTCACTCCTATTTATGGTGGTAGTCTATTTTGAACTCGGAAGTGACTAAATAATATAAAGCACCGGCACGTACAAGGAGAACACGGTCACGATCACGCATACTATATCGTCGCCCGAGGCTGGAAATCTTGACGCTAGCAGTACGATTCAAGCCAAAGGCAATAATTTCAACCTGTACAATGGTGTGTAGAAAAACCTCCCGTGCCTGATATTACTTTAGTCTCCTTGTGTCGTATAATCTAGCAAGTTCTATAATGCGGAGCTTAGAGACCTTGACTAACGTATTTTTAGTTAACGTTGTGAACGGGTACGGTGCTGGCGCGCAGGCCGTTGCGCTGACGGCTAATGGAAACCAGCAAGGCTATTATGGGTGTCAGTTCGATGGGTACCAGGACACGTAGGTTTTCCATGCTGCGTTCCTCTCCACCTAGGCCTCTCTCCCAAGGAGTTGGGTCAAAGTTGGGATCAAAATGTCTGATTTCCAGATAGACTCTACGCCAAAGCGGGATATCAATACTACAGCAACTGCTACATAGCCGGCGCCACCGACTTCATCTTCGGAAACGCTGCCGCCTGGTTCGGCGAATGCACTATTGCATCTAAGGCCGGCGGAGCCATCACCGCCAGCTCGCGCGAGACGGCCACCGATACGAACTGGTACGTGATCGATCATTCGACTGTAAGTATCACCATCCCTGCTCATTCTACTGAGACTAACGTGATACAAGATCACCTCGGTCTCCGGGACTAGTCTTTCCGGGAAAGTATATCTCGGTAGACCGTGGCGCGTTCTCGCTCGTGTCATCTACCAGTATAGTACCCTGACCTCGGTCGTGGCGCCTGCGGGATGGACGACACTAGCTGCCGATGCTACACCGTACGTTGTTCCTACGTTCCTAACCTTCCTATAAGTATGCATACTAGGCTTCCCGAGTCGGACTAATAGGAATGTATAGCATCTTCGAGGAGTATCAGAATACCGGAGATGGCTCGAGCACGTCGTCGCGTGTCTACGAGACGGCGACGAGCACAGCTGTGACAAAGAGTGTCCTCTGGCCGAATGGATATGGCTGGATCGACACAAGCTACTGAGATGGGATGTAAACATTGCGCGGGGTCGGTAGCAGACTTCGATATACTAAAGCAGGCTGGAAGTTGAAAAGAGAAGTGTCCTGCAGCCTGAGGGGTGATGGAATAAATAAATACCGGAGACCGTTCTTCATGAGGGCAATTGCTCTCCATTCTTCCGCTTTCGTTCGTAAGAGTTGGGTTTGTTAGTAGGAAGACCAACTCACATTTTAGGAGTAGTCTCAACCCTGGTCGGAGAGAATACAGAATCACTAACCTATAACGGCTGCTTTGAAGTTTTATGCCATCTTAATGTAGAAGATTTCCTTACCCGAAGTAGGTGGTGGTCAAAAACGATCTCGAAATGTCTCATCCACCACCACAACTCAGCGGATAGCTGCAGCAGTTCAGGAACTACGAAAAAGAAGGAAATCCAAAGCTTTGATTAAAATATCATACTGGAGTGTTACAAGCACGAGTACCGAGGGACTGGATCCAACCCGATATCATGTAAATAATCATATGAGCGGCAAGCTGTCAATTTGGCTACCCCGCGAACCATACGAACTACGTAGTCAATACGGATGATCAATGATAGGGGCGTCATCAACCTATCATACGTACAGGGCCGCGCCGCCACTTTCTAGTCGTGCGGCCTCTTTCCGAAGCACGTCCACTCTCAATAGCCGATACGCATTCTCGATCCTCTCTCTTCTTGCCGGGTCCTTATTGAGACCCCGCGACGCAAACCAAGTCCCCGTGAGCAAGCCGAGATCGCCACAGAGCATGGTACCGCCGAGTCCGAAGAAGAAATACGTAGCGAAATCGCCAAATTTAGTTGGGCGCATCAAATGCGTGACGTCGGGGATCGCCTCTGGGTGCATTTTGTTAGCCACCTAGCTCCTCCCCGACTCAATATTCTTATAGAATAACTTAAATCACTGCTCTGTTCTACGTGGCTTACCGCGTCTTCCGTCGGCGAATACGACAGATGATGGCTTCTCGGCGGCACGGAAGGCCGCGAACATTTCGGTGCGCACCTTTCGCAACCTCACTGCAGCGTACAGTCCCAAGCCTAGACCGACAAGCGATCCGACAGTCGTAGCCGCGGCGATTCGTGTAGTCGCCTTTCGTAGTGCGTCGCGATCGGAAGGCTCGAGGTCGGATTGGAAGTGTCTGTTAGCAAGCCTCTTTAGCTCATCGTGTTGCTCAGATCTGCGGAAAGCCGCAAGCGCCATCTTGGATATTGGGTCGAGCCCGGTTCGCGTTTTACGTTTGATAGCGATGGAGTTTTAGTTAATTCTGGTGTTAAGTTTATAAGATATGAGTTGAGAATAGGGCAGGGGAAGATAATGTATAATGCGACGTACTGTAATCGTGCCGATGCCGTGAAGTTGATGTAAGCTAGGGATATCGTGACATCACCATTACTACACGCGATACCTTTACATACCTACGTACTATGATGGACTAGACCGATATTCTAGACTACCTTGGAGTTATCGCTGTTATCTACTATGGGCACCGTATTTACCGCAAAGGCTTAGCAAATTCTACGTCTTTTGTTATAACTACATCGCTTCATCTTGCCCACGATATAAATTGAGAAAATAACCTCGGTGAGTGTCATTGCACTATAGGTAGATAACTCTCATCGCCGCGTATTCAACAAGTAGGTGTACAGCTACACCACTATAGGCGGGACGAGCTCATCCGTTTGTCTTCGTCATCCTCTCACGTGTACTCTATCGGGCTATTCTTCCCAATGAGGAGCTCAAAGTTTGCCGGCTATTCTGTCAAAGAATCTCAAATAGACCCCAATAATTCGCTTTTTACCTCCTAAAGAACCGGTTAGCAGTTTTTCGGTGCAGAAGTACTTATTCGAGGCCACCTAGCTTTCCCACATGAGATCATCACTGAAGTCGTTCCGCGCGGCGTACACGAGTGCATTTGTCGGAGGAATGAAAGGAAGGAGTTTTCTGAAGTTATGTTGGTCCCTTTAACTTTGACTATTCTTGCACTGAAGCAGATTCACATCTTGGCGTAAAGTGTGTTGATGAAAAAGGGTTTGATCAATTCGTCGTCAGCATAGCATGTAATTAATTTTACCAAGCTTCGCCGCGGTACAGGTTCCAGCTTCAAAAATTTTATTAGATATAGATGGTACTTTATGAAGAACCATTCGAATTCATATCTGTAGTCGATAGCTATTGTTGCAATTGATCCGTAAACCCCTCCTCTATTCCCTTCTTTAAATATGATGGAGGGAGAACAGACAGTGTCAACCCAACCCGAGTTAACATTACCGTTAGCTCCGTCTTCAGATGAATCCAGCACTCAGCTCAAAGCCCTGGCAGCTGGTGCTAGGGAGGTTAGCCGGATCAGGGTTGACGCCGTAGAAGAGCTCGAAAGTGCCGCTCACGGGGCAAGCCCACCAGCCTAGAGGCACGCCAGGAGTTAGCCATCATCCAATCTTGATTTTAACGCCAACTAGGATTCTTATATCCTCAGTTGGTCACATGAAGACATGGCGCCGGAGCTCACCTTCGACGTTGCCGTTATACGTCAGATAATTATTGGCATTGAGTGCGAAACCATCCGTGCCTGTGCCTGGCTGGGCGGTGACTAGGGCGACGCTGCCCACCTGCACAGTAGGCACGCGTAGGCCATATGGGATGGTGGCGCCGTTGAGATCTATGGGAAGAGCGGAAATCTCGCGTTAGCATAATCATGCCATCTTCTTCCCCAGTTTCAAGCCCAGTGCCTCTCCCCTCGACAGCGGACTCTTTACCTACCGAAGAACAGCGAACCGTCGTCCAAATACGCCACATCAGGCTGATACGCGGCCGGGCGCTGGATTTGAATCACATTGGTGCCAGCAGCGACGTGGGCGTTGACTAGGGCCCAGCCGAAGATGGCGTCATTGTTGACCGCGCGGAGCCCGAACTCCGCAGATGCCTCGTTGGATGCTGGGGCTGCAAGGGCGGCTCCGCTAAGAGTGAGGGCGGTAATAATGGAGGAGCGCATTTTGGATTGAGTGTATGCGGAAGTCGGAAGAGCTGAGGTTGATTTGTTTGTGTGGTGTTTAGGATGCAGTGCTGATCACTATAGTTCTGAGATCTGATCATTATCGTCAAGAGAAAAGACATGGCCTTATATATCTTTTCCTCGTCTCTCTCACACCGATGTTCTCAATCTTAATGTCCAGGGGAGGAAGCGCATCATCCTAGGGATGAACCGCAATAGGATAACCTCTGGTGATGTTATCACACTAACCGGTTAGTGTCTACGTGAATACGAGACGGCTATTTCCCCAGATTGGAACATCGTATTCACAGAATCGGCGCATGTGCTCCGGAGGCAACGGTCGAGGAAGGAAACTGCTATTAACCCTATACTTGAGGTAGGAAATAGGCTCTTGTTGTTGCACGAGGGACTCTAAAACACCTTTGTGGAAGTATCCTGACTATATACAAAGTCCCTTTGTTCATTGTGACAGAAGACTTCCCAAACCCGACGTGAATACAAGTTCCACAATGGGCTCCCGCGCTTGGGCATGGTAGCCCAGAGCCCGTTATTCCCGGCCCGTACCGATGGCCCTATGCCGGAATCAAGTCAGCGGAAGCTTAGGCGGAAGTGCCGCTCAATCCCTGCCGATTCGCTCGAGGTGCAACCGACCCACAGAACGGGCACAGAATATTCATAAAATTAGTCTTTACACATAGAATATTGGGAATAGGAGGCATCTAAGCTGGTTAGCGGCGGTGGAATGGTAACTCTACAGCAGTGCTGAACGGGGGATTAGTACTCTGTATAATACAAGTTAACCCTACAAGTCATGCTACCTGACTAATGGTACGACAAGGCCGTTTCCCATCCAGTGTTAAATGACATAGACTAGCTAACCGCGCGCACTATACCTAACGTCGGTGGAGCGATCTTATGATTGCCTCGACAAGTCGGTGAAGACTAACAAGAGATAAGGTTAAGCTGAAGACCCAATTAATGATTTGATGTTGTAGCAAAGGCTTGGAAAGATAGTATATATAATAAATCTCTATGCGGTGAAGAGCCATCTAGATCTAGACTAGTCCCCCTCTCCAGTCAGGCATGCGATCTGCAGCTTTCATGTCTGAATAGCCTCGCCTCTAGTTGATCCCGCAACCTCCTGTCTCAGAGATCAGGTAGTTCATACGACGGCTGATTTGGCAGTTTGTCGCTAATATGATTATGTAGGTAATACAAGCACTACGTATAATAGAGAATTCAACGACCGTATAGGATAGCGCACTATAACATTTATTGCAAGTAAAATAGAGAGTAGCTAACGAGTGTCCGTAAAGTAAGGTGAATAACCAGTATTCCTCCTTATTTTCCTCCCTGATATGCCCCCGTTGGCTCATTTCCCCTTCAATTTCCACCTACGCCACTCGGCTAACGAAACGCCAGTCGATGGCTAGGGTCTACCATAAACGCACAAATTCATGTGATGCCTTTTGACATTGCGCCTCAACCACAGACAATGTATATAGTGTGCGCTTCTGGAGGTTGCTACCCCTATTTGGTTGGCGTGTTGGAGACAAGTGTGATTAGAAACTGAGTGGGCCCTTGTCTCTCGTGCTTGAGTTGCTTTGGCCAGAATTTCTCCGAGTCAATGTCGACTTCCTTCTTCTCTGCGTTCCACACGAAGTAGATAGAACCGGTAGACAGGTATACCCCTGTTTTCTCGTTGCGGAGGAAGACGGCTGTCGTAACCGGTCCTGACGATGGGCTGATTTTACCAGCAAGCTTGTAGTCCGAGCCGTCATTGGAATACAATATTTTCCTGCCAATACCATGCAGATCCAGAGTGAGGCTGTAGTCCTTAGGCTTGCCACCTGTCTTATCGACGAAGTTGAACTGGATGACCTGAGTGTCGTCCTTGTCCACGCTGAAACAGGTGAGATCGCCAGCTGCTGCCAGCGTGGCATAGTCTCCTTCCAGTTCAGCGTGGCGACCAATGGAGTCGAGATGGTGCCAGCAGTGGACCTCTGTAACAGACTAAGTGTTAGAAATTTACATTGATTGCAGAAGTTTGACTCATTTCATAGGATGTTTCGGGAGACTGGGCACACGACATATAGGAGCAGAATTTTGCTCAATAGGGGAATAAATGACTGAGAAATACTAACTGGTCCCTAACCCGGTGCTGAGGGAATGGTATACATCGACGATTTTCTTGGGATACAAGTGGTTGACCGCGTTGAGCGAGTACAAATGATTGCGGCCTTCGAAATTGGCCATGTCAAAAAATTCTGCTGAATGTTCCGGAGCTTTTGGGGCCATCTTGACGAGTGGTATAAGTTGGATTCGACAAGAACTTTAAGGTGAATCGGACTAAGGTTATCAGATGGGTACGTTCTGTATAGATGTAGTTGACGATGCTTGTAAAGTTGTAGGTCTAGATGATCGCTAGATAATGAACATAACGCCCTTTTTATATTTTCGAAGGCAATTCCAACCTCTGGCTTCATTAGGATTATGCGGCTAGATTCCGACGCCGACGAGACAATACCAGTCTACGCAGCCTGCAGATCCCTCTCAATGTCGAATATGAGCTGAAACCAGGCACTTTTCTCACGACAGCTGACATATATTTTTTTTTCATGCAAGCCTCATGGCGATCCCCGTGCCCTGTAAAGTGTACTGCTCGCTGCTGGGACTATTGAATATCGTTATCTAAGCGCTGTCAGGGGAACTCGGCGTTAGGTAAAGGTGTAGTTGAAGAATTATTGAACACGCCAAGTAGAGGCATACCAAACGGCATAAGAAATATGCATGGGGAGCTCGATATACACAGAATGAGACCCCTCCTATTTCGTCTCTGACATAGGCGAATTAGCCCCTCTGACTCGAGACACCCAACTAAGGCAGTCTACAATACAGGTCCTGGCTCTACCGGTGACAACTAAGAGCTAGATTCTTCTCTATTTCATATTTACAATGCTGCTAACGTTCCAATTCTCTTGTAATGCTGGTAGATAGTCTATTCGGTATCAATGCTGACGATAGTTGCCGGAGTGTATGGCTGGTTGGGCTACAGCTTCTCTGTTTCCATATGAGTGGCTGCGTGGGAATAGAATGACCATGTAGAGACAACTCAGCTAACCTAAGCTTCTCAGCTCACCTTGGTCCAGCCATAACGAATGCAGCCGATAATATGCTGAACTCATTCTAGGCTTTGCAGATTTTAGTGTAGGTGTATTACGTCAGCATGTATTGACTATGTCGTGTAGATCCAGATGCGCCTTGTAGACTGGTAAAGCACTCACAGAATTTATGAGTGTTAGATAGGTAGTTTTATATCAGGCTTGTACCTCTAGCATGTTTCTAATTAGTTAACTTACTCTATGCCTTGATTTTAAGTGTAAGGAGTTTACAACTTGGAACGAATCAAAGTGTTATCGTTCTCTCGACTTTCTCTGTCAGGAAGTGTATAACTTGGCTTGAAAACCCTCCCTTTCTATCTAGGATATGCCGAAGGATTCAGGAAGTGTGTTTCAGCCAGCCGAACGGTCAACTAGTCAACAAACAAACGCACGAATTCACCAGCCTCTACTTGTGCCTCTGCCTAGTTACAGTAGCAACAAAAGGCCGATTTGGAAGGAAACAGTTCCGGTCGCTGCTGAAACAGATTATGATAGCTGCTGAAGAAGATCCTAGTTGCGTAAAAGCCACTATAGGGTAGTCCCCAAATGCATCTAACTATCTTCCGTCATCTCATGGACTAAACGCTCGATCCCTCACACCGCTGCTTCTGCTAGGCCGCCACAGGTCAAGCGACATTGGTTCGGGGTACCCCGTACCCCACAATGCACTAACTTACGCCGTAATCAGCATAATTGTGGATTCCGGGGACCCGGGATGCCGTGCCGTGCGCTCCACTCACCGACGGGCAAATCCGAGGTTGGGGAGACGAGGAGGGGTGCCGATACAAACGGCATAGCTGAAAGAACAAGGGTCTATGCTATAGAATGTACGAGCACGAAGTTGGCATAGTCGAATAAGCTCATTGTATAGAACCTCACGTCATTTTTCCTTCTTCCAAAGCTAAATTAAAGCGACTTTACAGAGCGTATTGTCACACAATATGTGATTCCTGCTATTACCACATTGAACTCACTGCAAACCAAACCCAATTCCCATACCAAGCATACTAGATATGCAAGCATTGGCTGCTGTGAGTATCGTTATATCCACCTAAACACCAAACTCCTCTAGACCGCCATCTGCTCCTACTCAACCACGCGTAGCCCACCGGCTACCGCGCCCCCGGGCTGACGCGCGCCCCCTACCACGAGATGGCACGAATCGCCTCGCGGGGATTTCGTCATCACTTGAGCCGGATTCAGAATCCGCTGAACTTTCATCATCGGATACGGCTAGTCTGACAACGGTTGGTCCACCTGATCTACCCGACACGCGTCGTGATGGCTGTGATTTATCGTGTTCTGATGCCGAAGAAACCGATGGCGAACCGACTACGGGGGGCTCAAAATCATCATCAACGGTTTCAGCACGGCCGCGCTTGGGGGTGGGTACTGGCGAACCGGCGTTTTTGTCAGTTGTGTTGGGGTTGGGCTTCTGGGCAATTGTAGGCGTAGATGTGGGTGTAGAAGTCCCAGATACACCGGTATCTGGATTGCGGCTCCGTTGTCCAATGCGGATTTTCTTCTTCCCCTTAAGTGCCATCCGCTCTTGCAGTGACATTGATCGAAAATCTTTAGTAGGCTCGGGAGTCTCGTCGGGCTCTGAAGAGGATATTCTTGCGGGCCGAGGGCGTCGAGAGCCTGGTGGACGTCCTCTTCGTCTAGTCGGACCTTCTTGAGCGGGGGTAGATTCTGGTTGTGCCTCGTTTCCATTCCCGCGTGATTCAAGTTCTTCCGATACTAACTGGGCCTCCAACTCATCAAGAGTAACATTGTCTTGCTCTACGCCATCACTATCGGCGTGATCATCGCCATCGACCATGCTGGTGTCTTCGAGATTCTCAACCCGACTGAGAGTTGATCTTCGTGCCCGACCTGTTCCAGGAGGACGACCTCGCCGCTTTTTCTCTGTAGCAGGTGACGACGAGGCTGTGCTAAGTGAACTTCGTGGCGGCCGTCCTCGCCTCTTGCCACTGTAGTGCGGGGTCGTCTGCACATTTGCTGGTGTGTGCTGAGGTACGGGTGTACCGGTAATAGCACGAACTGCGTCTGCCGCTAAATCTACTACAGACGGTCTTGACTCTTCGGTAGGCTCAGCATTCTCGTCCCCAAAGCGTCTTACAGGGACCGCGTCACCTGGTTCCTCCAAGGGCTCCTCCACGGGCTCCTCCAAGGGCTCCTCCAAGAGTTCCTCGGCCTCTACGTAGGACGTCATGGGCTTAGCATGCCGTAATGTTGGTCGTAACGGATCGATGGGTAACGGGACCCGTGTCGGTTTCGCTGGGACTGTTGGCACCTGGTTCTCTGTGGCTTGGCCTCCGTCTTGCCCTTCTAATGAACTGGTCGCATCTTGAGCAATTGGGTGATTTTGGCCCGTTTCGCGGGTAGGTGTAGGAGTGTTATCACCTAGAACACCAAGCAAAGCCGGGTCTAGATTAACCAATTGTTCGATATTGCCAGTCTTAGGCTTTTTACGATGACTCTTTGGACCTTGGAAATCAGGGTCATCGTCCTGCTCAAGCCTTGCCTTCCTTTTTGCAAGGCGTAGGGTTTTCTTCATAAAATCGGACATCTGAGGTTCATTATCGAGGGTATCTGCAGTTGGCATTTGGAAAGCATCGAACAAAATTCTGTCCGTACTCTCGTCTTGTTCGTAGAAACCCAACCCCATCATACGTCCTCGACCCAAAATTGTGGGATCGGGGTAATTGGATAGGTCTGGATAAACAGATTCGCCTTCCGCATCCTGTAACCCAGACATGTCCGCCGTCTCAACTTGACTGCCTGGTTCTCCGTGTAAAATGGGCGGAGGGTCAGGGTGTTCGCTATCTCCGTGTGGTTCAGGGTTAATGGTATGGCTTTGGTCGCCGTAACCATTTGCGATTGAGTCCTGGAGTGCGGTATCCATTTCTTGAGGAGCAGTATCTGCATCTAAGGATACTAGCGGATCTTTGGCTTTCTCGGCGTCAGCTTGTTGTCGCAGTCTATTCATGCGTTTTGAGTCTTTGCTGCGATTCTCTTCGCCAGCCGCCTTCAACCAACTCAGGTTATGAACACGGAAGTCAACGATAGACTCCACGCTCCTGTCATCTGCAATGGGGCGGGTGTCGTGTCCCAACAATGTATTTTTTGGGATATATGGCACAGTGTTACCAGCTCGCCGGCATCCACCACAGTTGCAAATATTGAGACATTTTGGGCACTGCCAGTGCTCCTGCTCCATGACGGCTTGGGGCATCATATCAAATGCTCTCCATAAGACGCCATAGCAGTATGCCGAGGGGCACGTTGTGCAGTAGTGTAACTTGTAAGTAAAATCTTTATGACAGCATACATGGCAAGGATAAGTTTCGCCTTGCTTCTTCTTCCGTCTCTTGGGCTTCTTTTTGACACGGCCATCCTCATCAACGTCGGGGCCGTCGGACACTTCCGGCTCCCGCTCAGGCGGTTTCGTAATATCGTTCCATGGCCTTCTTCGTAGCTGTTCTTGGCAAATCTGAGCGACTGATTTCTTGCCCGATATCCTACGTGCTAACTCGAGGGGTTGAGGAGAAAGGTCGACATCAACGAAGCCATCTTGCTCGATGATCATTGCACGCCATGTTTCATGTTTATCGACAAGTTCTGACCATTCCCACTGCTCACACCACTTGAGGCCAGAAATGCATACGCACGAGCGACCCATAGCATAACAATCCAGACAAATGTCGTAGGTGTCTTCATCGCCATTGATGAGTTGCCGCACACAACACTTACAAGTTAAAAACCGATTGAAGATGTTGGACCTGCAATATGAGCAGGTGATGTTCGAGTCAAAGGGGATATTCTCGACGTCAAGTTGCTTTTCACTGAACATCTCATCGACCAATATTTCGGTAAAGAGGTTGAATAGTTTCTTGAAGTCGCGGGCCATCTGTTTCATGCGAACCGAGTTTTGCATGAGTTCTTGGCCCAGTCCCAACCAGCTGACCTCGGCGCTGTCTTCGAACGACTGCATTTCCTTATAATACTTTTCCAGGGTATAGTAGATGATGGACTTGTTTTTATATTGTTCATCTCGACAAACGAGGCGGGCCTTCGGGAGAGCTTCGTGCAACGCCAGGTCCAGCGTCTCTACGGTCGTTCGATTCCACGCAACCTTCATCGTCCTGGTACCCCTGTTCCATACTTGATGTGGTGCAAGAGGAGGCACCAATATGAAATCTCCGACTTTCTGTTCAACGATATAGACAGGAAAATTGGCCTTTTTCCAAGCATTGATTTGGGCAAAATGTTTTTCGATCTCGATATCGTGACCAAGCATCGAGAGGAAATATTCACGTACGACTTCCCGATCTTTCGTCTCTGTCATAAACCAGATGGAACTTCCTGGCTTTTCCCCATTCTCGGTCCCCGACGCCTCGACCATTATGTTCTGGCCCAAGCTTGCGCACATCTCTCGATGAGCTGGAGTATATGTTCCTTCGTGGCCGACATAACACATAAGATTTTGTGCCCGCATCTCTGGGTCTAAACTACTCATCAGGTCACCTGCAATCGCGGATGCCTTCTCAGGTGCACCAAAAATATCGTCGTCTCGAGACCCATGACTCGGATTCTCGCTGATGTTGTCGTTCATGTAAAACACATTAGGCGGTATGATCTTCTTGAGGTGCTGAAACCACTCGTCTGGGCAATCGATATCCTTCATGTAGAGGCGCTGGCGGCGCTCGTCACGGTAGTTCGTAGGGGTCCATTGATTTGTAAGCTGTCGCATTGATCGTAGGTAATGACCAGTAGTCATGGGAATGTCCGTCTGTGCGGTGATATCGCGAACATTTTTCCTCTGTCCACGGGGTAAGTAGTTGTCGGGAAGGGAGGGGAGTGAGTGGAGGCTTACGCTTTTTGTCGCATGTTCTCTCCAGCCAAGTAGTACTAAAAAGGTCGTTGGGCAGGACTCTATCCCAGCCCTCAATGACCAGGGGCCTTCCACCTTCTATGACGTGTAGTTGAACGAGTTTCTCGAATCCGGCTGGGCCAAGTCGTCGGATCTGGGCGATGGAGATGCGCGTTACCCAGTCGAAGTTGGGAGTTCGATCGACCAGAGTGTGGAGGTCAAGATCAGGCGGTATTGGGTCAAACTTAGCCTGTGGATGTAGCGCACTCGGCATGCTGATCTAGATGTGCCTGGATAAAGCCAGGAAGACTTTGTGGGCGCAGCAACGCTTTCAATGTTTTCTACGAAAGTTGCCGGGACCATGCAGGTCGCGATAATGTCGAGCGCGTCACGAAGTTGATGAACCGAGCAATGACATCGGATGAAGGAAGGATAGCTCCGCCCGTGAGGTATGGAGACAGAGGGCAAGCACTTTCAGGTATTTGGACGGAGTGCGGTGCGGTTAGTTTTGATCAGTTGGGGGATCTTCAGATCGTAAGTTGTTGGGGATAGTTGGTGCTGCCGAGAAGATGCGACAAGCGGTAGGGGTAGGTATAGGTATTGATAGCACTAAACACACAGGGGTCAAGAATCTGAGTGGCCGATCAGCGAGTCCCACCTACCTAGCCACTCAGCCACTTTGCCACGCCACAGTATACTACCTACATATGGACTGTACTGCACCTTCCGCGCACTATTATGTGGGGCTTAGTGGGATGTATCGGTACCTAAGGTACATGCGTCTAATCGATAAGAAGCTACAACCGGAATGCATGCTAGCAGCCCAGCTGGGAGTTGTCCATAGCTTTTTTGATCATATTATAGAAAAGGGTTGAACACGCCAAGACCAGCGCAAACCTACCCGAATGTCGCGTACAACACCCTTCCACATTTTCACATTAGGGGTTACAGGATATAGATCTTGGGATTGAGAGGTTGGGATTTGTTTCGGGTGGTAGGATATAGGAGTGAGGTAAGCATACCTGTCTGCCTCTACCTCCATCATATGCCAAACATGAAAGGGTGAGAACCAAAAAGTATGATTTTGGGATGAGAGCTACTGTATATTCCTGCGTATGAAACTTGCTTTTTCTTGATCTTAGTCCCGTTGCATATTTGCTGTATTATTTATTATTTACACCGTGAGAAGCTCCTATTAACGTTCAGTATAGATTTGAAGTTATCTTGGGGGGGAAATGCATCTTTCTAGCATTTACGGTAGGATACAACCGCTCTGCCGAGGTGTGGCTCGGTCTAGAACATCACAGCTCGGCCGGCGCGTATCTACAACACACGGATTAAGGGGTCACTTGGCATCAAGAACAGCCGTGGGCTTTGTAAAACCAACTCAGCTCATACCACTACATCTCACTTCTGGCTCTCAACGTCGAGCTCATACCCTTGAATCATCCTCTTCACCAGCAATAAGAGAAGCCTATTTACCACCAACAACGGGGTTCCTCTCCCGACTTCCTCCATCATGGATCCCCTACGGTGAGCTCATGCGCCTTGACAAGCCGGCGGGAACGATATACCTATTCTTCCCATGTCTCTTCTCGACGCTCCTTGCGGCACCCCTTGCGACCCCAATGGCATCCCCTCTCTCCGTCCTCGGGACCACCGCGCTCTTCTTCTCGGGTGCGCTTATCATGCGTGGCGCAGGATGCAGCATCAACGACTTATGGGACCGGAATCTCGACCCGCATGTGACTCGGACGCGTCTGCGGCCCATCGCTCGCGGCGCACTAACGCCGTTCCGGGCCTTCGCGTGGACAGGCGTTCAGCTACTAGCTGGCCTGGGGATATTAGTACAGTTCCCGCCTATTTGCCTGTACTACGGCATCCCGAGTCTCCTTTTTGTGGCGACGTATCCGCTAGCCAAGCGTGTCACGTACTACCCGCAGTTCGTGCTTGGTCTGACCTTCTCCTGGGGCGCTATGATGGGGTTCCCTGCGCTGGGTGTGGACTTGCTCGCCGCGGACGCCGGTGCCATCAGGGCCGCCGCAGCACTATTGTACGTGAGTAACATCGCCTGGACGGTGTTGTACGACATGATCTACGCGCACATGGACGTTCGGGACGACGCGAAGGCTGGGATCAAGAGTATCGCACTGAAACACGGTGCAGAGACGAAGAAGGTGCTGACTGGCTTGGCAGTCGTGCAAATCGGACTGCTTGCCGGCGCCGGGATCGCTACAGGTGCCGGACCGGCATTCTTCATCGGGAGCTGTGGAGGCGCTGCTTTGACTCTCGGTTACATGATCAATAAGGTCAACTTGAAGAGTGTTAAGGACTGCTGGTGGTGGTTTGTCAATGGCTGTTGGATCACTGGCGGTGTCATTAGCTTCGGGCTCGGAGCCGATTACTTGGTCCGGTATCTTGCGGATGATGGTAAAAACGGCAGTATTAAGATGAAGGCAGAGAACTAATCTGCTGGGCGGTAGAAGCGATAGATGTATGATCACACGATTCGGGAACCGGTAGAGGGGACGTTAATACACGCTCTGTATCAATATGTTACATATATAAAGCATCGATGGAGTTTGTAAACGTGTAGGGATATAAAGGACCCCTCACAATAGACTCCACGCCATCTGTATCATCAATACCACTCCTATTCGTTGCAAGCACCTGGACTTGAAGTTGCCGATAATACATTCAGTTGAAGACTGCCATTATATAAGCCAATATTGACAACCGTAATCCGTACAACGCCATGATTCAGTAGCACTAAACTTTGAAGATTATGCACCATTTGCAGGTCGTGTCTTGACTTTTCCGTAATGCAGAACACAGAATGGCCCACAAGAAGCGACGTGGACTATTTACTACCCGGCTTAGGAGGATTTTCCCTCAACATCTGCGAGTTTCGCGGCACTATGCACTTTCAGCGGAGAGGGTATCTTAGTTGTATGGCTGGATGATACTGAGATCTCTATTTTGGATCCGATCAACCTAGGAAGATTGTGTGTATGAAGGCCCGAACCTATGATGCTAGTGAAAAATCAAGCAAGCCGTGTCGACTCCGCATTCCCAATGGTGAACCTTTATTTCGTCACACAAATTTTCATCTTCGTCTCTCATGACTCCCCGGCCCGGTGGCGACTCCGTTTATGATCTGGGCTTCTCCTTCTTCTCCTTCCACAGAGCTAGTAGACCGACACCAGACACCTTGACGACCTTGAAACGGACACCGGGAATATCACCCTTGGCCTTGCCCTTACGACCGAAACCGGCAATGAGGACCTCGTCGTTCTCGTCGACGAAGTTCAAGCAACCGTCATTAGGGACTGTGATGAACCATTTGTTAGTTTCGTCTACAGCCAACAACATGCAGCCTCGTCTCTCCCTGGCATCATCGGAAGCCACTGTGTCTGTCACCGCCACTCCACCAACAATTGACCAATAGGAATCAGGGCATCGTACCGAAAGCAGTAACCTTCTTGCCGTTCTTGATAAGCTGGACACGGACACACTTTCGAATGGCCGAGTTGGGCTGTTTGGCCTCGACACCGACCTTCTCGAGGACGATGCCCTTGGCGTGGGAAGAACCACCGAACGGCGAGGACTTGAAGGCGGTACCGAGAGCACGCTTCTTGTATCCCAGATCGGCCCAGCGCTGGTCCTTACGGTGGGTGCGCAGTTTTCTGGCCGCGTTGAGACCACGAGGCTTGCCTTTACCCATGATTGCTAGCAAGACACGACGTTAGCGGGCGGGTTCGGTGGTAGTCGTGATTGCGCGTGTCCGGATGTTGGGTGGTTCGATGGGGGAACTCGGTTGGTGAACTACGCAACGCGATCGAAAGTCGAGGTGTGTTGGGCGATTGGGATGGCTGGAGAGAGACCTACCGATTTATTGGTGATATCGCCGGAATATGGGTTTGTTGATGAGTCTTAGTGGGGAGTGAGATGGCTGGCTGCTCTGTTCACTCGCGTGGATTAGGAAGTTCTCTCGGTTAATTTTTGCACAGAGGGGCGCAGGGCGGAGAATATTGAAGGGTTTGCCCTAGTAGGAGAGACCGGTGGGCGGGTGGGCTTGTTGTGGCGGTGCGGGAAACTACATTTATGCCGTAGATAGATAGATAAGCGATAAGCGATAAGAGATAAGCGGCTCTACCATCAATTGAGATGTGATCCGTCTACTACGTATGTACTTAGAGGGCTATCCACTGTAACTTAGGTCGTATGTATCTCGAGATGGACCCATTGCGCGTGGGTTTACAGTAGCTCTCTTCACCTCACCATCCCAGTACCTACCTATCTAATAAGGAAACAAACAGCAAGATGTAGCCATGTCTCAAAACAACTCGATACCGAGCAATTCAAAAACTCGCGACCCTCCCCCCAAGTCTCTTCCTCCACCCGTCTCCAAGCGCATCACATGTCTCCCTCCCAGGCATCACCACCGGCGCTGGGCCGCCGCCGTCCTCCGGCATGATGCCAGGCTCACAATTTCCCAGCGACGCGTCCGCTCAGCAATCGCAAGCACCGCTGACCCGGACAGGCTCCCTTCTCAACCCTCGTAACAGGCCAGTCCCCCGTCTTCCGACTGGAGACTCGGCTCGAACCGCCGATAGAACCGACGCATTATGGGCCGAGATGCAGGCGACGCTTGAGGAGGCCGAGCTGTCCGCTAGTGGTGGTACACATGTATTTGGACCTGACCATGATCGCAAGCTAGCCGAATTGCGCGTCGCCCAGATCGCTCTGGCGCAAGCCTGGGGTCGGAGCGAAGCTGACGAGACCGCCGGCGGATCGATGACCTCGGAGACCGAAGTGCGAAATTTGAAGAGCGCCTTGGGTGATGTAGGAGGTATGGCCGCTGCTGTGGCCGCTGGTGCTTCTCACGGTGCCATTATTCCATCGGGTAATGTTAAGGGGGCTACCGACGGCACAGATGCGGGCAAAAGCACCATAGGAACTGGGAGTGCGCAGCCTAGCAGTAGTGGCCTCGACGGTGAGAAGCTCGGTGCCAAGCTAGAAGAGGAGACAGAGCGAGATATCCTCCTTGCTAGAAATAGAAGAGAGGCAAATGATCGGTACTTCAGCAAAGTAGACCAGGGCGTGAGAGACGTTGTCGCTAAGCTGGAAGATGTTGCAATCGCCATGAGGGCTGTTGAACAAGAGACAAGAGGCCTCTGGGGTGAAGAGAGCGCCGTGGAAAGTGTCGATAACTAATTATGATTGGTCGCGACCGGCTTACACAACAACACGAAGTCTTTTGGATTTATAAAAATGGCTTCGCCTTCAGCTCGCTTTGAGTTGGTATGGTTCAGGAATGGCGTTGGTATGGTTCAGCAAGTTTATGTATGCAACTACTGATTCGCGAATAGATGATACCCTACGAAATAGAGATTCAATTTTTCTAATTTTGTGGATATGTTATTCAATCTTCACGTCTGCGAAATGCTCGTCATAATTCTTCATACAAAGGCCCTGCTGAAATTCTGGGATATGTTCTACTCCGAAACGAACAATGGGTGCCACGGGACGTAACAAAAGCTGCACAAATGTTGGAGCAAACACCTTATCTCTCGCGATTCGCGCCATCCGGTATTTGCTGTGTAGTGTCGTACTCGGTTGTGCCTTGCAGTGTTGTGGATCGTGGTACCTGATTTAGAGGATTATGGTTCCCTCTTCGCGCCAACATTCATCATTATCAATTCAATGCTCGAGATAGCAAGCTCTGCATCTTCCCACGCATAATGTATGAACAGGTTTCTTCCAATTGAGGAGTCCATGCTAGTTCTAGCAGCTCAAGACCAGATTTGCCCTAGATAACAAAAGCGTCGTCGAATGCTGGTCCGGGTAAATATGCAAGGTGAGAGAGGCTCAATGGTTGCAAATGGCGAGTGCCAGCAGCCCAATTGCGCAACACCATAATCAGGTTTCCCACGATGATCGCTGCCTACAAGACCATGCGAATGCCTCGCTGTATCCAGGTCGTTCAAATAGACTTTTTGTCAGATATTTGACGACAATTACATCAGCTCTTGGCACAACATGGTCCCAGCAACAAAACTGCCGTATGTGTCACGTCAGCGTCCCCCACGTTCCCCGCGGTCACAACCAGAACAGTAAGGTCTCCGAAGATGCTCCTTCGGCTATTGTACCGTAGCGGGAGCAAAGAGGGGTGATCATTCACAGGCCTAAAATTTATATATAAGGCACGTCAGATGGTTTCTTATCACGGGAAGGGTTTACTACAGAGAAATGCTCGGCTCTGGATAATCTACCAAGCAAGCCAGATTGTTACTGTGCTTAAATTCGAAGAATTAGGGTTCGCATTCTTTCTTAAATTGTTGTTGTGTTGCCACAGAGTTCAGAATCCATCATGAGTCCCAGCACTTCTGCAGGAACGAAGCAGCATCTGGCCCACAGCCATGCACACGAGGAAGACATACCTGGCACAGTAAACCTCAATGCCTCAGGTATGCCATTATTCAAAGGGTGTTGCGGCTCAGGTGGCATGTGAACTGATGCGCGACGACATGTGTAGAGGGAGATGATACTGGATATGGCCAAGCATTGTTTCCCGTCCCTGCGGAGGATCCCAATGACCCTTTACAAGTGAGTCGCGATGAAATTATCGTCAGTAGGGGAGTCTAACCTGAGCTTAGTGGTCGAATTTCAAGAAGACAATGATCCTAATCATATGCTCCTTTTACTCCTTCCTAGCAAACGCTGCACTGATCGGGCCATCTCCTTACATCGACCTTTGGGCGGAGGAATTCGACATCACCCCTACGAAAGCGTCCGAGCTCATTTCGTATCCGAACCTCGCCTTTGGCTTCGGTAGGCCGAGTGTCCAGGGAGTGGGTGTTTCAATCACAGTGCTGACCCCATGCAGGATCTTTGATATTTGTGCCATTGTATCTAAAGATTGGTCGCAGACCTGTCATGTTAATATCTCTCATTGTGGTAGGTTCCTCCTCTGTGACGCATACCTTAAGAGCCTCAATTAATCGAATTTAGTTTTGTGCCGGTATCATTGGCGCATCGCAATGTACCACGTATAGTGCCCTCATGGCTACTCGAGTCCTCCACGGCTTCGGCTCGTGTGTCTGCGAAGCACTCCCCGTTCAATTAGTCAATGACATATTCTTTCTACACGAACGGGGTGAGAGAATTGGTTACTACACAGGTATAGTTCGTGACCAACCGTTGTGATTTCCTACCGACGACTAACTCCTGTACCAAGTGTGCCTATGCCTTGGGACATTCGCTTCGTTGCCCGCGGGCTACATTTTGGCCGGGGGGTACGGGTGGCGGTTGTTCTTTTACGTCGAGTTCGCGTTTGGCGCGGCGCTACTAGTGCTCGCCTTTCTCTTTGTCGAGGAGACCTCGTATGACCGCAAAGCAGCCATACTGACATCAACGCCGGCGGTGGAAAGCGAAAAGGCCAGTGACGAGATGACGAGCCAGGTTCTGATAGACCAATCCGACGAACGTATCCCCCCTCGCAAGTCATTTGCAGAAACTCTTAGTCTCTGGGGTAGAGTCGACCACGACGTTCCATTCTTCGCAATGATAGCAAGAAGTTTTACCTACTTCTTAGTACCTCAGGCGCTATGGGTCATTGCCTCTTTTGGGATCAATATTGGCCTGTTGGCACTCGCTTACTCTTACACCTTTCCGATTCTGATTACATCGCCACCCTACAACTGGACCGTTGTATGTGCATCCTCTTTCATACCCTTGGGGTGGCCCGTTAATGGTGTATAGATCAATTCCGGTTTATTTGCGATAGCTGCAGTCGTGGGGTACGCTTTAGCCGTCCCATTCACGTCGTCGTCTGACCGACTTGCCGCCTACTTCACCAAGCGTAACAACGGGATTCGCGAAGCAGAGATGCGCCTGGGGGTAATGTTACCTGCTAGTACGGTTTCCCATCGTCCTTTTCCCCTCATTTGGCATAAAACTTTCTCCCCTGTCCTACATACGGTAGCATGCATTTGTAATCCCCTCACAGAAATAAAATCTTTTTCATCTGGGTCGGTGAATATAATGCTAATTTGCTACAGTGCTAATTGGGCCGGCTGGTATTATCTTATACGGAATCACGGCCGAAAAAAGTCTGCACTGGGCACTCTATTTCGTTGGGGGTGCTCTTTCATACTTTGCTGCCTACTTTTACTTCTCCTTTACATTGGCCTACGCGGTGGACTCTTACCATTCAAACACCTCCGAGATGTTGATAGCCATGAATCTTGGCAAACAGTACGTATTCTGTCATTATCATCCACTAGGCTTGCAAATGTTCATGCCTATTGCGATCTCGCATACCCCGAAAACCCTAAGAATGAGTAGCATTCCATCCATAGATGGTAGTTGCTAACACTCGGGTTCTTTTAGGGCTATCTCCTTCGGTTTTGGCTTGAAACTATTAACATGGGTCATGGAAAGCGGCTATGCAGTTGTGATGTCTGGTGTCTTTGGGGGTGTGCTGCTAGTAAATAACCTGGTATTACTCGTCTTCATGGTCTGGGGCAAGAAAATACGTAGGTTCATGTCGACTACTTGGTTAGCGAGGTTGCATTCCTCCAGCATCAAGGAAGTCGTCACTCACTGAGTTGGAGTACATGAGAGACGAAATGGTTTCTTGATACGATACTCGACTATGCAGCCAAGCCCCCATCACATTCTACGAACTCGTCAAGACGACATCTCTTAACCATCGTCATTCCACTATCTATTCCTCAGGATATAGCGCATTTTAATCGTGAAGGCCTAATCGGATGTGGGAGGCAATAATACACTGCTCATTGTGCCAAAACTTTCGGACCGTTTCAAACATTCCACAACAGAGTTTGATGCTGACAGGCGTCAGCATTGTTGATGAGCCTATCACCCTTGCAGTTGAACCTTCACATGCAGTGGCGGAGTAGGCGGGGCCGCCCTCCCCTCCCAGAGGGCGGGAATCCAAGTATTTCCTATAGCGTCTACTTACCTCACTTGTATTCCGCTGAGATATGCTATACTGATACCTTTCTAAGATCATCTCCTATAATATAATCATCTATTGGCATAAGAGTCATAGCACCTCCGGACACGGAATCTCGCACAGATGGATGGTTACCACCGATCCCTACGCTCTTTGTAGGACTTGGAGCAGAAATGCTATTCGAGGCAACTGGTTGGCTGGTTTATTGCATGGCCAATGTCACTTCATTGTTTGTCTATATACGATCCAAAAACAGTGATGCTTGGGTATCACCAGGATGTTCTGAGTGATGGCATAATTATTCCCTGAAGAGTTATCACCGCCATTGTTGCTGGCTGCCTACCCCGGAATTACGATAGAGAACCCCGCGATGGGAAGAAAACTAGTGCCGGGAATGATTGGAACTTGGTGTAGGGATTAGACGAGTCCCCAGGCCCTTGTCCTTGTCGTTGTTGAGCAGGGGCCGTTGCTGCATAAGAACCTGACAACGTTATACTCCACTCCGAAGATAGACGGTCCGCTTCAAACCACTCGGAGAGCGTTTTGCCTGCTGTTGTAGTGACCAATCTCAAAGGTATCTTCATATATCGTTCGATTATGAAGGATAGCTGCATTCCGAGCAATGCGTGTGGGACAAGATGACCCTGCTTGCCTGCATGTCTCACTCCCAAATCTGACGGGCTGAAAAGCCACAGGTTGCAACGGTCAACTTGCATCGGCCGACTTGCATAAAACTTGGACTCTGTGCACTTTTGGGGTGCCACACATGCTTAGTTTGTCGTTTAGTCTTCTTTCGTAAGCAACGCAACCATGATCTGCGTGAGGTCGGTCGAGATTCCTCTTTCGTCGGCAGCACGGCTCGCTCGTTGCGATTGGATTGATCATTGGACTTACCCTCAATTCGTTCGTTTCCTGCAAGATGGACTCAGGCACAGGATCTGGCCGGTTCCGATTCCGGAAAGATCTGTCAACGGCCATTTAGCCGAAGATCCAATCCCAGGCCAAGATTTGACATCTGCCAGTGTGATGCACTAATTATGATTCCTCGGCTTGCCATTTACACTATTGCAACGGTCACAAGTGGGTTCAAACTCTCCAACCAAGTTGCGTGAGGCTCAACCCTACGGAAACTAAACGTGTAAAGCTAGATCAATCACGTATCATGAGGCGGCACGGTTGAGGGGGTTTATAAGGTATCTTAATGATACCACCGAGCTTGCGTATGTATAACAATCAGCCCTGGTCCTATATCGAATCAACCACACACCGGGGCAATACCAGTTTCCTGTCACACGGGCTGAAGTATTAACCGGTAGAGCACTGGTAGTATTACATTTACAAAAGCCTTCGACGTCATCGAATCCAAAGTTATCTTCCCTTTATTTACACAAACTGCATAGTGATGGTATTATCTATCGGTCTGCTACCTAAACGTCAACCTAGATAGCTGACGTCGGCCAGTTAGAATCCACGCCACCGCCCCCGAAAAGTCGAACAACGACTGTCTACACAGAGACAAGTGCCGTGAACAAGGTTTCTGATGGATGATCATTCCCTTCTTCGATTATCGAGAGAAATGTTCTAGCCCAGGACGATTTGGCGATGTTACATATATACAGCTTCAACTCAGTCAAAGAGTAACGTCAAAGAGTAGCTTCACGACGATCCTTTTCTGTTTCGAGGTGACAGCGCATAATACTTTCGGGAGCAGGGGATGTGAGAATTCTTATAGGATACTCGAAAATGAGGTTTCTATTGGTGTTAGCAGGGCACGTTGCATCGTGAAATGGCAAAGTCAACCTCGGAATGGCCATTGCCTTAGTTCCGTAGGTGGTACTATTCAACAACTACGTCGAGGCCTCTAGGGGGGACAGCAAAGGGTTACTGTGATCATGGTCGTGATTGCAGTGGCAATAGGAGGCAAGGACGTCAACCGCCGAGTATAAATATATGGCTTTCCACCTGCTCAAGTCCGAGTCTTCACCAGCCAACAAGCAAGCCCAGCAATCACTCTAGCTACTACCCTTCACTTCCGCACTTTTGCACATTCACTCAAAAGACGAACTCCAAAGTTCCAATCACTACAATCAACATGCAGTTCTCTACTTTGTTCGTCACTCTCCTCGCTTCCGCCGTCATGGCCAACCCCGCCAAGCGCAATGGTGGCAACCCAACTCCCTACGATGCCTGCAGCGGTCTCTACGACTCCCTCCAGTGTTGCGCCACCGATGTTCTCGGAGTTGCTGACCTCGACTGCCAAACCCGTACGTTATCTTATCCACGAACTTCTAACATACTGAAAGGCATTCATTAACAAAATCATGTTATAGCCGGTGCCGTCCCCTCCAGCCCCTCGAGCTTCCAGAGCATCTGCGCTGAGGGCGGCCAGCGTGCCCGTTGCTGTGTTCTCCCTGTGGTAAGTGATGGTTATTAACAGTGTAATAAATATTAGGGAAAAGATTCTAATATACAATACCTCGCAGGTCGGTCAAGACATCCTCTGCCAGACTCCCCTCGGCCTCTAAGCGCCAGGCGGCACGCTGCGGACAATGAGCCTCCCGGAATTCTGCAGGCGGAATAGGGTCTAAAAGGGAGATGTCGTTCTTTTTAAAATGGATCGAAGCCGTATGACTAGGTAGTGTAGCTGTTTGTTGATGATGGGGAGCAATAGTGCAGTAGTGTTGTTGATTAACTATTTAGTCACTCGTTTAATATGAATACCTATGCTTTCAGACCCCTAGCATCAAAATGTTCTTTGAAGTGAATCATCTCGGCATTGTTACTGAATTTGAGGCATGTCCCGAACACATGTCGTTGCATGATAGTCTATGCGTACTGTAGTCTAGCTCGTTCCCGACTGGCCTGGGTCTTTTCTGCGTATACCCAATCAATTTCGATGACGGTGCGGACTGAAGGTTAGTAAAGTGCAGATCGAACGGACAGTTCCGCATCTAGTGGTGGGGATTAGTTCTGATTTGTGGGCTAAATTAGGTGCCGATTGTGAATCCCTAAACGCAGACTGCTTGATAATTTACCCCCTACGGCAACTTGCAGAGGATCTGCAATCGATAACCATTTGCAAGGTATGTATCGGTATCGGTACCGGCTCTTTGGGCTCAACTACCGTAGGTACCTAATGCTGCATTATTAAATCACGTGATATATGATGGGCAAGTACCGGAGTCCGCGCACCTTTAGGCTGATTCCTACAAAATCGGGACCGCCAAGGATGGATCGGAAATATCTCTGCTATACTTACCTGCCGTCGCATACATCGCGCAACACCAGTTCACAGAGGGAGCACATCTATGTGATCGATCTATATTGTGAGAAGGTAGTTTTATGACTTTGATCGCCTCTATTCCTCCCACAATGGCGTATGCAACACCTCAGCCCGCAATTGCCTTGCCCCCTTTTATAACCTTCGACTCTGTCAGGTTAGATACGAAGCCGACGGCATGTCTGGAGTGCTCTCAAGTACAGAGCGTTGGCGAGTCGGGGAGCTCTAATACTTTTGTGATATTCCTCAACGGATTGATCGCGCCACAGTCCTTCTGGTTACCTATCATGGCTCTCATGCTACGCCGTCTCAAAACGGGCGATTCTGGCCTTGACGGCGATGCGTCTCGACCCCAAATGCTCGCATATGACCGCTATGGTCAAGGTAGAACGATAGACCGCGATCCAGGTGATGAGGGTAAGGAAGAGGGCTACGGGCATGATACGCTGGACGTTGTACGCGACCTGCATCAGCTCATCCATCAAACCACACGAGACACGGATAATCACCTCAAACGAATCATGTTTGTCGCTAACTCGATCGGATGCGCAATAGCTCGCTTGTATGCTCAGGAATATCATGGAACCGTCGCCGGCATGTTGCTTCTTGATAGCATCATGGCTAACTCGGACTTTGTCAGCATATTTCCTGACCCAGACAGCCCTGATTTTGACCCCGGCTCATTGCCGCAAGACGTCACACCCGAGATGTTGTGTGAGACGCGCACGAAATTCCGCGAAGTTTTCCACCCCAGCGTCAAGAATCCAGAGGGCTTAGATCGACGTAATCTGGCTACATTACTGCCTGATGCAGACAAACCTTGTCTCAACCAAGGGTTTGGTGGTAGAGCGCCGTTTCTGACAGTAGTCGGTCATGACCCTGAGTGGTTTGCCCAGGAAAGCCTTCGAGGCTCGATGGAGACACCAATATCTATATCTATGAACTACACCAACCCTACTTGGCACCATTATAACCAAGGCCTAACGAAACTGACAAGTCCTGAGAAAGCATCCGGCCCGATTATCGCCAAAGATTGCGGCCACTTCGTTCAGAGAGACAACCCAACGTTTGTAGCCGACTTAGCATGCAGCATGCTAGCGGATATTGTGAAAGATGCATAGCCGAATGTACATGTCCGCTGTCATCGGAGATATATGTATGAGTCAATATAGTTGACACAGAAATCGGGCTGTCACTCAGGGGACGGAAGACCCGGCACGAAGCCGCGGCATGCCGAACTGAAGCAGGTCAGCCTCATCTCTATCTCAAATATATGTTGGGCGCCGCCTTGTGTAGGCACAAACTTCCATATTGGCCCACACAGCATGAAGGTAACACCATGACGACAATGGGTATGGATCACAAGGACGGGCGCGTACAGGCTCAATCAAGCTTTGTAATACTTACCCTATATCAAACTAGTCAGACCCAGCACAAGGGAACTCATGCAATGAGGCCTAATACTCCGCGCAATCATAGTCTATTATTTGCTGTTCTACACGGAGCACTTCAGATGTCATACTTGGACGTTTGTATGACCAAGTGGTTTATCTGAACTGGCTCTAAATGAATTATACAGCCCTGTAATGACATACACCGGGTCTTGCCGTATGGCACTAAGGCTGGCAAACAAGATTCAAAACTGTCATTGTTCACTCTGTCTTAGGACGCTTGGTTACGATGCAGCCATCCCTCCAGCACAAAATCCGGTACCCGTCGGTGTCAAAGGACTCTAACACCAGATAATAACATCGTTGCCCTGATCATAATACTCGAGCCCATACCGGTCGAACCCTCATCGAATAAGTCTAACGATGCCCGAACCAAGCAAACCAAACACCGCAGGCGTCGCCAACACCCAGTTTACGAATTACCAACCACCGACGGTCGTAGACTTCAGTGCCGTGCAATTCGCCGGTGCAGTAGCGATGAACAGGGTCCAATTCCAGAAATTGGAGAACCCAAAAATGACGAAGAAAAACAAATGAAACTACTCGAAGCTCCGAACGCCCATTGTGATCGAGGCTATACTGCCTTGCCAGTTGCGAAGGGCATTGCGCTTTTGTACAAACAAGGAGTGTATCACATGTCTATCGAAGAAAGCGTGTGAGTTTCCTGCTCGTCTACCAAGTAGTTGGGTTTGAGTATTCTAACACCAGACCAGGAAGCCGATTACTTGGCAGAGCACATTACGGACGACTACATACGTCAATCTCCGTTCACTTCTTATAGCAGCATACCCTGTGGTCACCATTTTCGTTTCCATGCCCCCGATTGTGGCGTGTTCGCTTCGCCTTCTTGGTGTTGATGGCGGCTCATTCCCCAAGCATTAGGCGGCCATTCAGTCTTTGGTATTCAAAACAAGGGGTGTTAGATATTGGTTTTCTCAGGTCACCCGCTTCCTATTTCTTGGCTTCGAATAGATACTGCAATATTCACATATACTCGTCGCCCCGTGCATAGTGCTAAGTGCTATCAAGCGGAATAGTATTTTATCGCTGCTTATATTCGCTGACAACATGTGTCACAAGAGCATAGCAGGTGATTTTCTAACGTATTTCTGAGTGTCACAGAGACATAACGCCTTTTCAATAAAGCTCAATATCCCGAATCTTGTGATCCCTTTCGTGTTCTCAGACCTTGCAGGTAGAGCGGCTGTTAGCTTATGTCTTCTGGTATCAGTAGCACGAAAGAGAATTGAGGATTAGCTGTCGTGCCGCTTAGAGTAGACCTAGCTATTTAGTAATCTTGGAGTCTCACCCACGCCAATAATCCCTCCCTGCCAGTAATTGCCTTATAAGAGGTAACGTATAAAAAATATTCAGAGCACGCCTGTCTCCAGCTATGCCTCGTACTAAGATCCAAACCGCCCAGCAGTTGTATGTAATTGTACAGCCTTCCCCCTGTAGTAGACGAGAGAGCCGATACAACAGTGTCGTTTAGCCTAACAGTACTCTTTGATTTAAGGCGAACTTGTAATTCCACATGCGTACTGTACTACCTTGAAGATTTCCAACCTCGTCTAATGCTATTCCGTTTCCAAAACAAAAGGGCAGCCCTCCTCTTTACGAGCCTCCTCTTTACGAGGAGGGCAAAAATAACATTCTTGATTTCGCCCGGACTTGAACCGGAGACCTTCAGTGTGTTAGACTGACGTGATAACCAACTACACCACGAAACCATTCAATTTAGGGACCACCACGATCTAGAGCCGTGATTGATTGGTGGTTGTCGGGTTGTTGCATCCTATATTGAGCCGTGGAATCAAGTATACCTAGTGTAGGTAGCCGAGACTAGACGGGATGTCACACACTGATTAGAGATAGCGCAACAAAGAGATTTCTGTGTTCGCTTAGATTAGTTTACGAAGGCAGTTTAGAGACTTTCGCGTAACAACAAGTGTCCATTGCCTACGTCAAGCAGAGGACTCATGGCATGATATGATAATCAACTATACCAAGGAAACCAGTTGACTGGGTGAGCTCCGTGGGTTCGTATCTCGAGCTGTACTGTACTTATTACGCAGCGATAGTATGGGGCGAGAGGGTCTACATATTCTGGTTTAGGTAGTTTTGTTTGAATTCAAGGACGCAACTTGGTCACCTAATTTATTCAGCGCCTCATTAGTGGTAGATGTTATAAAAAGCTCAGGGGCACACCTTGACCGCCTAGGCACAATTGCATAACCCCGCATGATAACAAGCCGTGATATACTTGAATCCAACACCCTGAATATGTACCTCGTTTGCGTCTGGATATCGTGTAACGAATGCGTGTGGTGATTGCCCATGTTGTAGAATGGATGGAGAATTGACATGGCAGATTCAGGAGGGGCTGTCTTATAGGTACACTGTGACCCGCACCGTCCGTTGCAGTCCTAAAAAGTAGACATGGTACTACAATCAACTCAGTCAACAGGTCCCTAGGATAGATAATTATTTTGGACTCGTTAGCTCTGAAGATAGTTTCACCTACAGTCATCTACCTACCTAGGTACAACAGCACCCAAAGACTGGACTTCCGTACGAATGGTACCATACTTGGTTTACCATGATAATATCTCTTCTTTGAGCCCCGCGTGGTGGATGCGTAAGCAAGTGGATATGATATGTAGGTATGTTACGTGCCTACTGTATATTTCAAGTTATCGACGACATAGTTGGGGATGTTCCCCTCCAGTCACCGCATTATTCGTGGCTCTTGAAAATGTGTTTCTGGATTAGTCCCCTGTAGTGTGTATCCGAACGCGCATTAGGCGAAGCCACTGCCGACATCGATTTGTGCAAACAGACAAACTTACTATTCCTATCTAAGGAATCCTTGTAGCCAGCAATACTACAGCAGGACATCTGATTGGTGAGACAAGGATCTTACTGGGGGTTTCGGGTTCCTGATCGGCAGTCTGTCTTAGCGGCTGGGCACGGGCCATTGCCCGTTGCGGCGGGCGTATGGTGCTCATTGGCTGGAGCCGTGACCGTGACAGCTGCACTTGCACGACCTCCTCCCCCAAAGCACATGAACTTATGTAGGAGTTTGGGGATATCATGCTGATGTCATGAGTTCCCGTCATATTGGGGAGCGAACGCTCCTGACCAATTTATTTTTTATATCTTCATACAAGTAGACAAGTACCTAGGTAGCCACTGCCTCGAGATTCCCTTTATTTATCAACCAAGTATCTACTCCCGAGTACCTACTCCCTTTTCACTTGTGCCCTCTACTAACACCCGACATCAAGGCTCAAACGGCACCCCCAGCGTTTGCAACAAGATAATCACCGCAAAATTACCGCAGATTCGATCTTCAAGTCAGGACACTGCAAATAATCAAGATGAAGTTCTCAGCCCTCGCCATGGTAGCTCTCGTCGGTGTAGTCTCAGCGCTCCCTGGTCCCCGGCCAATGATCACGGCCGCACCTGAACTGAAAAACGTGCTGGCCACTGCTTCTGTCAATCACACCTCGACGGCTTGTACTTCAACAGACTGCTGGGCTTCTTACGCTGAGTGCAATGGCTCCTTGACTTTTGTCTACCTGTACTTCTCCCTTCCCTGATGAGCTCTCTTATAACGTGACTGACTGGTTGATCTAGCTGCTACACGCCTCCTCCGTGTGGGACTGCCACATCTCCGGATCCTTATATCTGTCCACATCCAACAGCTTCTCTGACGAAATCAACGACCTCTACGACTTTCCTATGATTACGGCTACAGCGATCTCTAACGGCGCCTAAAGCGGCTGTAGCTTTCCGAGCTTCTACTATCTTTTCTTGGAGTTGGAGCGCTATCTGGGAGCAATCGAAGGAGCTTTGAGGCGCGTGTCAGAGCCCCCGCTCCATACAGTTTTTATCGGTCGAATACACTAGATTTCGACTGTGGTAGAAGCTCCCACCGAAGAGGACTACTTTGAGATTTTACAGATATGGAAATACCCCCCCTGTTCTTACAATAGATACCAGTTAGATTAGGCTCCGCAAAGCATTTTCAATTAACCCCGCAATGCGCCAAACAGATATAATAATATTCCGTGACGAAGGGTACTATCCAGCGTTGTTGCCATAACCGCAACAACGGCGTCGTTTGCGTTACATGTTCATTTCACGTTCCTCATACATGACATACTATTGGTAAGAGAAGACATGAAACCAATCCATATCCAGCTTCTGGGAAACCTCCCTTCATCCCTTTTCCTTGAGCAGCCACTCCTGCCTTATCATCTTAAACCGGCAAAACCCCAACATAAGGGTTGTAGTTGTACTTCTCGCACGAATTTGCGATGTCCTTCTCACTCTTGCCGCTCAGGATCTGAGCACCATTCCTGGAGACGGAGAAACTCTGCGCCCCAACGCCCATTGTGAAGTTCGAAGTGTGAATTCCTGCCTCGACCGTCACGGTGACGGGCGCATTACCGCCGCTGGTCACGGTAAGTTCCGCGGGCTCAGTTAGCATGGTGGCCACGAACACGACATCTGCGAGGTATTGGATGCCGTTTGGCGCGCCGAGCGTGTCTCCCGTGCACACCGTGTTCTTTGGCGTCGTCCTGTACCAGTATACCAGTTGGTCGGACCTGACAGTGGGCTTGTCGGCACCCGACTTGTACGCTGCGATGTAAGGGGCCCAGAGGGTACGGAAG
Source organism: Xylaria polymorpha (assembly GCA_003426235.1). Classification (NCBI taxonomy): domain Eukaryota; kingdom Fungi; phylum Ascomycota; class Sordariomycetes; order Xylariales; family Xylariaceae; genus Xylaria; species Xylaria polymorpha. The sequence goes on from NQIM01000246.1 coordinate 31,762, forward strand.
CCATCGTGGGGATATCCTGTTGCCCAAGCACTCGAGCCGTCATCGGAGTGGTGGGGCTGGCTGCCGCTGTACGAAGAGAAATATTAGTATATGGATTCCTAGCTATACGTGACTTCAGGTTTCAATCCTGGGCTTGCGTTGGGTACTGACCTAATGTAGTGGCTTTCGCCAAAGTCTACGAGAGGACGTTAGCAGATCATCTGGGCAATGGGGAAAACCAAGGACGACGTACCATTCCAAGTGACGATTTCAACAATTGCCGGCTTCAGTTGAAGCATTTGTTCCCACCGAATGGTTGGCTGTTCCTCGCAAATGAAAACCCAGTTCTTGGTATTGAAGTGGGTGAAGAACCAAGGGGACACGGCTATGCGCAAATTAAGATTAACAATGTGAATATATCTTTAGAAGAAAAAGGGCATGGAACTCACGAGCCATATAAGGTCTACCAGCCAAGTTGCTGATAAATCTGTCATCCCAAATAGTACTGCAACACTCCAGGTTAGCATCGCCACGTAGAGTGGGACTTGTGAAGGGTCCATAAGCTCCGAGACACTTTCATGTCTTAGGAAGGAAATACAATCCTCTAAAAATGGCCAAAACAAGGAGAAAATGGTTCCGGGTATTACGCACGTCATGGGCCCAGGGATGATACTGTTGCCACCATCGGTTGGCCAGGCGTACCACGAGAACGCGCCATCAAGCCCGGTCTGCGCGTTTGCGAGGAAAGAAGGATCTTGAATATTGGGCAGGGCGGTAATTTTCTGGTCCGGAAGCGCGCTCTTGACTGCGTTCCAGTTCATGTTATCCCCGACAAAGGTGCTGACGATGGCACCGTCATCTGGCTCTTGTTAGCGAAACGTCGTCTTTCGTTAGATTTCTTTGGAACATGGTGATAATTGCGCTTTCAGGCGCCAAAAAATAATCGTAGGAACCGATATGAATTGATGAACATACTGTGATTTGATTAGCAACTGTAGTCTTAAACGAATAAGGTGGATCGAGGTGTAACAAACCTGTAGCGAGCTTGAGCTGGGTGACTGCTATAGTTCCCAACGATGTCAATGATAGCAGGAGTATCTCCAGTACTCCAGTCTGAAACACTTAGAGTCAGTTATCGCTATTTAGAGCGTGATTTTCAGGGTTTCAGAAGCTTCTGGGTACTGTCTGGCCCAAGAAGGAAATCTCGTGCTCTGAAAGTTGCCAAAATTTGAAGAAAACGGTTCCGAGAGTTACTCACAGGCAAAGTCAAAGGAGATAAACATCTTGAAGTTAAGCTCCTCGGCAGCTTGGTACGCGTTGGCAAGTTGCTTCGGAGTGTAACTGTCGATCCGCTCTGGGGCGCAGTTCAACGCGAATCCGTCAATGCCGATGGCCTGCGCCTGGGCTATATCGGCCTTCCAGTCATCGACTGTATAATTCTCGACAATGCCGACCTTTAATTTCATAAGTCAGCATGAACAGAAAATGAAAAAGAAGCAAGACCTACGATAAAATGAGCATACACGGGATTTTCAGCCTGTGACTCGACCATCCATGGCATCGCAGCCAGGAGCGCCGCAACGATTCGCTTTGCCATATTGAGAAGTGATAATGTTCGATAATACTGAGACGAAAGAAGTTGTCTTGACAGACAGCCACAACCGAGAGAGTCGAATACCCGGCATTGAGCAGCACATCTAGGTCACTAAATATCGTATGTTTGATGTATTGGCGATACTCTATTTTGGTAATGATCATCGCCCTGTTGTTGGAGTTTTGAAGCCTTAGGATTTGTGATGTCTCCTTCCCGATTGGCTATACCATGCATGATTTTTGCCCTCGTAAACTGTCCTCTAAAAATAGGCCTCCTAGGCCGGGGTGCAGCAAAACCGCATATGTCCGAGACCCAAGCTCCCTCGGCAATCGAGTATTATGTGCCGAAGAGGGCGAGATCATGCATGGGAACTCTACAAACAGCGCCTTATGCCGGCCGGTAGAGATCCTCGGGACCCCCGGCCTCTAGCGACTTTGGGCCGACAGGTCGAAGGATGGCAAACCCCAGGATTGACATTACCTAACCACCGGCCCGGGCCCAACGAAGGACCGAATCCTTCGGGCCTTTTTCTCATTGCGAATGCAAATGTGATATCCTTGAGCAAGAGTCTACGTAATCTCTCTAATATGCATGTGGGAACCTCGTCACCAACTCGGTTTCTGTGACCTATGTGCTCAAACGATGCTCCTGGCGAGTTCAACTCAATCAAGATATCGCCTTTTTGTTATTCGTAATGGCGCTTAGGATGTCTTGGCCACATGCAATCCTATCTGTAGAACATCTTCCCAATAAGGCCAAAATTGGATAGTAGATCTATTAATCCTTGCATGGGACATAGTTCGAAGCAAACCCCATCACGTGCATGAAATCTTCGGTAATTGATGTGCCGAAGTAGATCTTGAGCGGCAAGATGGGAGGCAAGTTATTGTTCGTACTGTTATTACATGGCCGGCGTAGAACCATCTATCGACAAGCTGGAAATTAACTGCCCATTTTTTGGAACAGCATTAGAACGGGGGCGTGGTGAGGAGACTGGATAAGTTCTTGCTCAGAGCATAAGGAGCTCTGATAAAATCGCCATGGCAGGACGGACCTTTGTCATCCAAATTCTCGGATATAGACCCGACGTCTCATCGCGGTCGCCTTAGCGACTACGGCTAGGATAACTAGTTGAAGCTACGTCCAAGAAAGGCTCGAAGAGTCGAGTGTATTGGTCAATATACGTCACAGTGCTCTAGTCTGCAGACATGCAGCAACGTGCTGTCTGTGGGGTACCCCGGACTAAGACTATAACTACAAATACCTACTGTATGTATGTGTAGGTACCTAGTTTCGACGACTGGGGCCGAACTCGAAACCTCAACCAGTAACACACACAGCCAAGTCATCGTCGATCACTTGCAACGGGGCCGCGCGTTGCTAGCGTTCTTTCCAATTGGACTAGGGTTGTCACTCGCTTAGTCTCAACGGCATCAGAGGGGGGGAAGCTCAAAAGCATAACAACTCGCGAACCAGGCTGCCCCCAGCCCGCGGAACCATATGAGTGGAGGCTTTCAGGCCACTAAACAGGAAACCGATTTAAGTAACAGAATAAAAAGGACATGGGTTGAGAAGCCTTAGTCATATTGTAACTTATTGGTACATAGTATCGGACTTTTTAGATATACTAACTCGGAAGGTTCTAAACACCTGACCCCGGTACTTGGATCGCCGTTACCATTAAATATGCATTGGTAACTCATAAAGAACACCCAGCGTTGCGGTCGGCGAATTTGTCGGCCCCACTGACTGCTTCTTGGCAATGCATGATCTAGCTGTCGCGGGGAAGAGTTTTAGAGAAATAACTATGCCAAAATCGCGGGCAGCACTCAGTGGGGTCGTGTTTCTTGATACTTCGACAGTAGGGGAGGGCTCATCCTCCATATGAATTAAGTGTAAAGGATCGTTGTGTAGATGCCGTCGTCCTGTACTGCCTGGCAAGTGTAGAAAAGGGACGGACTCCCACGAGGATGTCTCCTAACAGTTCCTAATGAAACAAAGACCACGCTGTTCTACTTACTTGTAGGCAGTTCATCATGTGGTCTATCAAAGCTACTCTTCGAGCCGTTGCCACGGCTGCTCTGCTGTCCACCAGCCTTGCTGTCCCATCGCCGTTGGGCAATAGTATGACTATTCGGCAGGACAATGGAGAGAAGATGGTCTTTTGCCATTACATGGTATGTTCTGCGTGGGGATTCGTTGGGGGTCAAGTGCTAAACTTTCATCCAAGATAGGGATATTCTATGTTCGAACATCAGCTGCAGACTATGATGATGATATGAAGCGTGCGAAAGCGATTGGAATCGATGCGTTGGCCTTCAACATTGGTGTCGATTTTTATACCGATCAGCAACTCGCATTTGCGTACGAGTCGGCAAACAGAAATGGAATGAAAGCATTCATTTCTTTCGACTTCAACTGGTACCATCCTGACCAGGCCGTGCAAGTTGGGCAAATGATTGCTAGGTATGCGTCTCAGCCAGCTCAACTGAAGTTTGGTGATAGAGTCGTTGCATCCTCATTTGCAGGTGATGGACTGGACGTCAATGCGATGAGGGCTGCAGCCGGTAATAATGTCTGGTTCGCCCCAAATTTTCACCCGGAGCAAGGCACTGATTTCTCAGTAATTGGTATGATATCTCGCTTGCGGGCTCTTGACCGCCCTAATTCTGAAAGACTGTCGCTAATCAAATTTGTCTTGTAGATGGAGCCCTGAACTGGCTGGCTTGGCCGAATGATGGAAATAACAAGGCTCCAAAGCCAGGTGCCAATGTTACCGTCCAGCAGGGTGACCAGGCTTATATTGCTGCCTTGAAAGGCAAACCATATATCGCACCTGTCTCGCCTTGGTTCTTCACTCACTTCGGGCCGGAAGTGCCGTACTCAAAGAACTGGGTCTTTCCGAGTGATACGCGTTAGTTGTTTTCTTCCTGTTTTGGCCGCTTGCAGAGTCAAAAATCTCCCATTACAGTAATGGACGGAACTCCAAAAACCTATGTCGATTTTCCCTAAAAGAGTAATTACTGACTCCGGCGAGCTATAGTCTGGTACGACCGATGGCAGCAAATTCTTGAACTTCAACCAGAGTACCTCGAGATCGTGACATGGAACGATTATGGTGAATCGCATTGTTAGTCTCCTGGAGCCTTTTATCCACCCTTTTAGCATGCCTAAGAGCCCAAAATTACCTGAACGGGCATTTTCTGCTCCTGCTACTCCTACATGCTCTCGAAGCCCTAAGTAATTTTTACTATAAGCGGATGTTATTGACTCTATTGTTATAACAGACATCGGACGCCTAGATTCCCCCCACGGAGACGACGGAAGTAGCAAATGGGTTTATGGCTTTCCTCATGACGCTTTCCTGGATATGGCAGTTCCGTTTATTGCCGCTTTCAAGGCTGGAGCCTCCGACCCTGCCCCTTATATCACTAATGATAAGATGTAAGTGATTCGGTTTCATGGCGGCCACTCAGAATGAACGGCCCCTCGAGGATTCAGAAAGAAGTATTGTTGCTAACCCGAGTAACTCGTTTAGTGTTTATTGGTTCCGTCCCACTCTCAAGGGGCTGGACTGCGACGCTACTGATACTACCCTCGTGGATGTACCTGACAATTCCAGCGGAAACTACTTCAAAGGACGCCCCAACGGATGGGAAACGATGAAAGATGAGGTTTTTGTTGTCACGCTGTTGACAGAGGCAGCTTCGCTGACCATGAATGTCGCCGGAAACTCTGTGAGTGTTAACGTCCCTGCGGGCGCAGCGATAAACTCCATTGGCATGGCACCAGGAGGGGTCTCTTTTAGCCTTAGCCGAGGAGGTACTACGGTTCTCGAGGAGGCTTCTCCTATGAAAATCCTGGATCACTGCCCTGTAAGTAATTCTCCGGGTCATTTCTTCTTGTTTTGGCAACTTTCAGAGCATAAGATTTCCTTTTTGGCATAAGAGTGTCCAAACACTCACAAACCACGCTCTAAATTGCAATGATTGACTCCGATTATTGCAGTGCGGCATATACAACTTTAATCCCTATGCCGGAACAATCCCTGCAGGAGAAGCCGACGAACTTTTACCAGCGGGATATTCCTCCATTCTCAACGGCCTTCACGTTAGCACATGCGGGCCATCTGGCTTCAAGACTACCCCTGCGGCTGTCCCGCTTGTCGATAGAGTTGTTTATGCCCAAGCAACCCCAACTGCTTGAAATGATGACAACTAGGTAGTTAGAGGGTTGTGGGTCTTTCATTTATCGTTTACCAAGCTCGATATTCATTCTTGGGTGATGAGATGAGGGTTTTCAAAAAAAGAAATTGGTCAATCGCTACTGTAATTAGCAGAAACTGGGCTAGGTACTGTAGCGAGCGTCTGGCTGTCATTGAGTCATTCTTTACTCCGTACAAGTAGCTACCTATTGTAGGGCGAGAGATGAATTGTCTCAAATTGAAAGAACTATGTACCTATTCATTATCAAATCTAGTGAAAACAGCTGGCATATCACTACATCGTCTGTTCACAGCTGGTGATAGTCTAGACCACCTGGGCGGACTCTCGCTTGACATGTGCCACTTCTCATTTCCCTTTTCGGCAACTGAATCCCCAGATTGGAAGGACCCCTCGACGGTCTCGCCCCACCCTGATAGCTTGTATGTAGGTACCTAACTTACTGTACGGGTGTGGCGGTAAGTATGCTGTCATCAAACTGCCCACTTGCAGTGTCTAAAGTCCCCAACCTCGGGACCTATCTTGACTTTCAGGCAACCACAAAACACTCACATATCACTGCAAGCATCCCTCTGTTGTCGCCTCCCGTGCCATTACCACGAAGCCTTCTCTGGAATATACCGCACTTTACCGTACTAAGGTGTCTCAGTGGACAATCGCAACCAATTAATTGCTTGCGCTGCCGGACGTGGTCAAGTTTACTGAACAACAAAGCGACCCATCCCATTATCACCAAAAGCCAACGAAATGCGATTCCTAAATGTCGTCGCAGCAGCCCTGGCTGTCACGCAAGGAGCCTTTGCTGTCGATATCCAAAAATCTATCATCATGAGCTTTCCTCAAGGGACACCGGATGATGTTGTGAATCGCGCGAAAGAGGAGGTCCGCAAAGCCGGTGGTACCATCACTCACGAGTATAAGCTGCTTAAGTACGAGGCCTCTTTATTTTTACTCTTGGCGCACCACTCACTATCGGGATTATACACCAACAAGCGGGAATGTACATTTCTGCAGCTACTTAAGCCGCGGGGACTGTTGATTTGGGGCATGGTGTGTTGAATTGCTGTATAGACTACTGACGTTTCTGACTAGGGGCTTTGCGGCGAAGGCGCCACAGAAGATCATCGAGTCCGTTACGGCATGGAGCTCCGAATACCATGCTGTCATCGAAGAGGACCAGATCGTGGAGATCTCTAATCCTGCCTCGACTTAAATCGATATTGGCTTCGAAAGCTGACCAACCCTGTTACGAGATAAACGCTACCCAACCCTACGCCATGTCGATACCCTCCTCACATGATGGCAATGCATTTGATGAACGCCGAAAAGAGATGGATGATTAGTTGATTTGTTGAGCAGCATCAAAGACGCTGGATTTCGTCCCGTTGGCGTTGGAGAACTGGTTGCCTCCCACTCGACTTTATTGGACTTTGTATGCTTAGAGGTTTTTTTACTACAGCTGTCAAGATATCACAGAATTTAATCGCCTATGGTACTGCTCCGGACCCGAGTGCTGCGTGTCTTATCCCTATAATACTGTCTATGACTTTGCTCGTTCATTCTTCGCTGTTTTAGTCTATGAGTACTCTAAATAAAGAGAGGTTAGCTAAAGAAGAGCAAATGAAACGTTGTCTACTAAAGTAGTTGACATTAGGGTTCGTTATTGGGGAAGCCCGTTAATGCGGTTAGCTATTCGTCCCTGGTCTATGCAGAGTGGACGAAGCGTCACAACTAACACCATGATGCCCAAACGCAACCCAGGTAGGACTGCGAAACTTCAAGGTTGACTTCACGCTGCCTGATCAGCCAACTGTTAGTCTCTTTAGTGCACAGAGCCTTTTTGTCTTGGGCACAACTTGGTGTTGAACTGGTTTATACTTAGTATTAGGTAGTTAGCTGATCAACTAAGCTCAGCAGGTATACAGCTGAGATGATGCAAAAAAGGTGGTTACGAAACCGGTATTTGTGGCTGTAAGCTGTAGGCTCTATGCTGTATGTAGCGTACGCCTCAAACTGCATTATGCAAGAAAGGTTACACCTCCGTTAGCCGGCTGCCGTCGATAGCTCATACTTAGTGCTTGATCCTTTCGAGGAGAGATCAAGACCCGCTGGCTATTATATTTTACGCAATCTGACCTGGGAGGATGAGAGCCGACTTCATGTGTCTACGTAGATGCGTCCTAATACTTGAAATCATCCCGAGAGCATAGCATGTCTATCTATCTCTACTGTCGGCATGCGGCGGGACGATCATATCTATTTTAAGAAAGCTTGCGTTGCTGCACATGGTAGGGCTGGGTAGATGAAACCGTCACGTTCTGCAAGGCAGGATACACAATGCGCTAAACTCGTATTTCCCTTTCTGGCTTGTTTAGGTAGTATACTCTTGTTTATTCAGCGACTGTGCGTACCTTAGTCTCCGTCGATCGAATAAAGGTGTGTTACCTAAAGACTGTAATTAAGTAATCTTATTAGCTTCTTTTGAAGTAGGTAGAAACCTTTTGAACTATTATTCCTTGGCATGGATATTCTAAGCGATTGCCTTTAGTATGTGTCTACTGGCAGTATGGTTAAGATGCGTGGCATAAAATATATCGGAACTATTGTCAAAGGTCATGAATCCGGATTCTAGGTTACCTAATACTACCTACCTCTATGTAGGTACCTACTTACCTACTACAGTACTGTACACCACCACGCGTGGTGGTGCTGCAGCGGCAATCAATCTGCCGCCTTAGCGCGTTTAGTTGGATTAGGCCCCTGTCAGACGATGATCTAAATCCCCCGGTGCTCCTGACACCCCCCCACTAGGTACCTACTGTAGATAGGGACAGGGACGCACCTCTGTCGTAAGAACCTTTGAACTTCGTCTTCGTCTGCTCGCGCGGTCCAGTTGGAGCTCGGCGACGACAACTTGACGCGACATACCCGTACATTATCGGTGCCCCTAGTACCCACGTCACACGCTCCTTTGAACATAGCTGGCTAAGAGGCCCCTTTGGCGAATACCCGGCGAGTCGGAGACATCCACGAGACAATGCGCTTTATGATCGACTGAACAATATGCATTCTGGCTGACAATGAAACGTTCATGCTCTTTGTAACCGATCCCTCTTCTTTAGCCTCGACCCCAGCGACCCCCGAAACTCTCGACTTGTTAACGACGGCCGCAGTTATCATACATCTTGCAGCTCCTGTATACTACCTTTCTGTAGTGCAGTAATCACAACCCGTCCCGAACACCGCCTTTAGAGACATCTCTGTCTTTGTCTGTCCTCGTTCCACTTGTTACACTACCGTCATCGTGGGCTTATATATTGCGGCGACGACATCTATAATCACTTCCTAACACCCAAGACCACCCGCTCTATATTATCCTATATCGTTGGTTGGCACGATGATTTCTTCTATGAACCTTCAGGGTTCCCATGTGGCCCTGCTTGAATGGGTATGTATCCTCCCTCCCTCATGATATCCCTCTTCTATTCCTTTGCCCCTTTGTTTATTTATACCGGGGAGCTTGCTAATTATCCTGTTTTTATAGGCAAATGCGATGATCACCAAATTTGCGCCCGACCGCGAGTCGACCTTGAAAGCGAAGAAGCTCGAACACCTCTTCGACGGCGTCTTATTCTCCGCACTCCTGGAAATATTAGACCACAAGTATAATCCTGCCCGGTTCGAGCAAAGCCTTGCCGCATCCACGGCTGGCGATGGGACGAGGAGAACCATGCACACTATTCATATCAGCCTGATGGAATTTGTACGAAGACTTTGTCCAAGGATGGAACCCCTGATTAAGATAATCGACTTCCAATCGTTGGATAGAGATCCTACAAGAGTAGGCGTGTCCGAGGTGAATCCCCCTCTACAGTCTCTTCTCTCCTCCTCATATGAGTTTTCGATCAGTATGGTCCCATTTTACAACCAACAATCCGAGGAATACAGACGTGATGCTAAGGATACCCTACAGGTCCTATTAGTATTTTTATGTGCTGCCTGTTTCCGCGAAGACAATTCTCAATACATCATGTTGGTTCAAGAGTTGGACCCGAAATACCAATCCGCTATCTTTCAAGTCATCACCGAGGTTGAAGCTAAGCTTGATCAAGACAACCTTGCCATCGAGAACGATGGTGCCGCTACTACTAATAGTGCCAAACTAGATGCTGATCTTGCACACGAAGCTGCCATAGCCGATCTACAACGTGAGGCTGAAGAGGCTAAGCGACAAGGTGGTAGCTTAAGGGTACGATTAGACCGCCTCCAGGATAATTATGACGAACTGGTTAGAAAACACGAAGAGTTGCAAAACGAGAACGAGCATCTTCACAAGCAAATTGAATCAGAAGCTGGTAATTTCGACCGACATCGACTTCAGCGGCATCTGAAGGAGAACGAGACACTCATCGCAAATTTGGAAAATGAGAGGAACGCCCTAATAGAGGAGAGGGAGCGCCTCCTCAAAGATAGGGCCCGCCTGGAGACTGCGTCGCAAAAGGCGGAGTCACTGGTTGACGAGAACCAAGAGCTCAAGGCCAAAAATGAAGAATTGTCGAAAAAAGCTAATATGGCTGACAATTTGCGAAAGAAGGTTGAGGCATCGAAACATCTTGAAGCTGAACTAACTGCACTACGCAACGACAGGATGGATCTCGCCAAGACTTATGATCAGCTCACATATGCCAATTCAAAGATTGAGACACTAAAGCGAGAAAGCGAAGCGTATGCCTCTAAAATGCAGGGATACGAAATTGATATCGCGAACATGCGAGACCAGAAGCTAGCATTAATGTCGCAAAATCAGGACGTCATGATGCGTCTAAGTGAGTTAGAGCAAAGAAGCCAGCTTGATGAAGCTGTGGTAAAAGACCTCCAAGAGAAAGTCTTGATGCTGGATCCTTCGGCCGTTATGGATGATCCCTTGGCTGCCCCCCCTACCTCTCTCGAAGATGAGCTCAACGACTCGAGTAATACAATTTCTATGAGAAACCTTGAGTTGCAGAGACTCCAGGCAGAAAATGCCGTATTAAAGAGTACTATTGGCTCGGAGACGGATAAAGGTCAACTAGTCCAGGAGATGGAAGATTTGCGTGCCTCTCGTCAAGCCATCCAGGATAAATATAACGACATCTTTGAGAGATTCACAGTTGGTCAGAAGCAGCTTGACACCCTCATCCAAAACATGAGCGAGAAAGGGTTAGTTGACGCAATACAAGCTTGTTATGACCTGGCTCCGGACACCAAATGGCTAATGTCAGATTATTTCAGAGAGGAAGCGTACTCCAATATCCGAACCCAGGTCCTTGCCGAACAAAGTCGCGCCAAGCAATTCGAAAAGCAACTTGAGACCATCAAAGAAGAGCTTGCTGATAAAGAGCGCGCCTTGCTAGAGGCCCGCGGCGATTGTAAGGCGATATTTATAGACTACCTCTGCGACGAGGAAAATGCTGACTATGCGGACAAAGTGACTGCTGTAGAGAAATCGAGTCTGGATGTGCTTACGGAATTGAAGAACACTGATGGTATGCTTGCGGCTTCACTTCGTGCAGAGCTCGAAGTCGAGCGAAAGAAGAACAAGTCGTTGAAGGACGAGTCGGAGGCGATGCAAAAGCAGCTCCTAGCTGCCTTCATCGAGAAAGACGAACTTCGCCGCGAAGCCGAACATGCGAACCGGGAACTTCAAAAGGCAGCCGATGGGCAAACCGTCAGTACGGATTATATCAAACAATCCGAAAAGATAGAGAAGCTCCGGACTCGCTACAAACAGCTACAGCAGGTGAGTCACATTTCTTCGAACTCATTAGATACTCCCAGCGATGAAGATGATCCGAATGTCATCTATGTGGAAGAGAAGCGTAAAACTTTGTGGGAGAGTTTCGGTCCTTGGAATTCGTCAAACCCTCCAAAGAGTGGGTTTCATCCTTATGAGATTGGGGAGGATGGCTCATTGGCTATTCCTAAACGGGTTGCCACGAGAGTATCCCCTCGCGGAGGCAGTTTTCCTGCGAGTGTCGATACTACTGCTGGCAACTCGGGGAACCGTAGGACTGCCGAACCTGCCAGGTCTGCCACTACACCAAGAAGCTCCCCGAACCGGGAAAGGGGGCCGGCCAAAAGTTTGGCTCGTTGGCTTGGGCTTCGGCCTTAAGATTCGAGCCGCACTTTGAACCAATTTCTGTCATCTACAGATTATGTGTAACCGACCCCCTTAAGCGTGTGGCTGACAATATGTGTTCTTGACTAGCAATACGAACAAGCCGACCTCAAGAACCGTGAACTCGAACGAACGCTTAAGACAGTCCGCGCTGGCGCAGAGGCTAGCGCACAGAAGGTAAGTAATAATATTTTTAAATTCCACTTGTGACACAGCTTGACTATCAGATCTACATGTGACCATTGCCTCTATTTTGTAAACCCCTTCCCATTTAAACCTATTTTATAGAAACTAAACTTGAGAATTAGGCCCAAACCGAACAGATCATCACGAACCTCAAACGCGAGAACGCAATGATAGCTACAGCATGGTATGATCTGTCAAGTAGGTTACAAAGTAATCATTTTGTGTTACAGCGGCGAAATGAGAATCCCAAAAGCTGGCTGAACAAACAAAGGCAACTAGTTAATGGTAAGCAAATTCCTTTTGATGAGTGTGATATTAATAGTAGTTTGCCTGATTTCAATGACTCTTGTGAATCAAGTATGCTAATCACGGTTCCATTAGCTACGCCACGAAGATAGGAGCTTTCGCAGGCATTAATGCGTAACTAAGACGGCCGTTGTTTGCTCCAATCCCTATTCTCAAGTTCCGTACAAAAACTCATACCCCGTTTAATTCTACAGGGGCAAGTGTTCTTCGATTAGTTTGCTACTTTCACATCCCATGTTACAGATATGAGGAGTCTGTTACACTGCCTAGGTACTTCGACCACTGCAGGAGGCCAACGTACATATAACTTGACTACTGCCTAGCGTCATATCAACATTTCCCTCCCTCGTCTCTTATGTCAGTACCCAGGTACTTATAGCATCATTCGCATCAGGAGATATTATGTATAAAGGAATCAGGACATATAAGGACGGGCCTTGGTGTTGTAATTAGCAGTTGTATATATACACCCACAAGTTAGATTATACCCCGTTTTCTATATATACAAGGATTAGGTATGGCTAAGGCTCCCATGCATTTTTGCCTTTGGAATTTTAGAAAATACAGAAGTAGCCATCCCCGAATATGCGTCAGTGCCCAGGTGGCTGGTAGGGTATATCATGGACACACCGTAGACCCAAATAAACCCAACTAGCTAATGCTCACATAAAACTTATTGCACGTCTTGTTTAAAGCATTCTACTTGAAGCTTTCGCGTGAAATGGGACTGTTATTTTTCATCTCTGATGTAAGGTCGAAATAAAATTAGTTAAGGCCTGCTCAACTACCTACACAATACCCCTCCATTTTCAGACTTTGGTCAATAAAAAGCGTGGGTATGTACCTATTATGTACCTACGTCAAATGTGTCTCACAATTCACACTTGAGTGCTTCCCCTTGTAAGCCGTAGGAGTTTCCCCCGTTTTCCCACATGCTCCATAGCCCCTTGATAATGCAAGGATCTTATTACTACTTGGCGCATAAGTTGGCAATCAAGATGATTTCAAGCTACGCAATTTAGAAATCTCTTGAATTAGTCACGTTTTACATACACAAGAGTAGGTGAAGATGATAGGTATGGTACAAATCGTGATGCTTCCTTCATCCATATACGCGTTTCTCCGAGCGTTCCTCCCAGGGCCGGGGACCATTCATGCAAGCCAAGCGTATATCGTTCTCTATTTGTTTTGAAATAACAGTCTCATAAACAGGCGTGGTGCTCGGTTATCTCATAGGTGAATATGAGTTAATGTAAGTTGTTAGGAGGCGACCTTGGTTATTACTAATGTCCAGGTCGCGAGCGAGTATCGGTTTATTGGCCGGTCAACCTATTTAGGATGCCAGTCTTCTTATTGTTCTCGCCGAAAATCTTGAGAAGGCTGTTCCAGACCTGGCCGGGCTCCTGGCTGGCGTCAATGCCCTTCCAGATGCCGGTATCCTTGTAGTAACCGACGACAGGAACGGTCTGAAGGTGGTAAGTAGCGAGGCGCTTCTTGAGGGCGTCGGCGTTGTCGTCGGACCGTTGGATCAGAGGCTCGCCAGTAAGGTCGTCCTTCATATTCTCCTTGGGCGGGTTGAAGATCTGGTGGTACGAGCGGCCCGAGGCAGGGTGTACCAACCGTCCAGTGATACGTGCTACGAGCAATGCGTCATCAATCTGTAGCTCCACCGCATGTTGTAGCTTCTGGTCCTTGTCCGCCAGCATCTTGTCGAGCGCACCGGCCTGGGCGACCGTACGGGGAAAACCGTCAAGAATAAAGCTAGAATAATCGCCATGTTAGTGTCTCTCTGTTCCATCCCGAACGATGGATTGCGACACCCTGGTAATAACGCTGCAGCTAAAACGTACCCGCCCTTGCACTCCTTGTTGTTGTCCAGCTCTTCCTTGATCATACCGATCATGATATCGTCGCTAACGAGACCGCCGGCATCCATGATCTTCTTGGCTTCACGGCCCAAGGGAGTCTTCTTCGCGACCTGTGACCGCAACATGTCGCCGGTGGCCTGAATGTAGCTTGTCAGTTTGCCATGTCGATTTGAGGTAATTCTTCGCATGTCGAAATTTGACGCACCAAGTGGCAGCACGAAAACTTTTCTTTTATCTTGGGTGCCTGTGTGCCCTTTCCTGCAAGCGGAGGGACCCGGTTAGCACAATTCGAGCTGTAGAACCAAAATACCGAGGGACCGAGGCTCGATACACCTGTCGCAACCAGGCGCCAAAAGCCGAACTCGGTGACGTACCAGCTCCGGGAGGACCGATTAGAATCATGCGGATGCTTTCGGCCGTTAAGGGTTCGCCAGATTGACGCTGTTCCAAGCGCTTTACGCGGTCCTCGAGGCTGGTCACGACATCGTGCAGCCGCTTGAATTCGGTATCGATGGCACCCATGGTGAACTAACGTGCGCGAGATAGAAACGGGCCGGGCCGAGGCAGAAAGGGAGGGACAAGAGACAGCGAGGGGAAGCTGCTGCGAGATAGATAGATACTATAGAGGATGAGTGGAGAGGGTGTGAGGCGGGAAAAGAGAAAGAGGAAACGAAAGAAAAGGGAAGAGTGAAGAAGCTCCGAAGGCGAGGACTGCGAGGTCGGGCTTGCTTGTCGACGACAGGGACAGACAGTAGGTACTGTAGGTTGCGACGAAAATGTTGCGTACAGTACTTAGACACGATTACAGTAACCATCGCTGTACAGACGACGTAGCGGGCGTAGCGGACCAATTGGGTGTTTTGACTGGCTGGTAGGTGTCATGTTAAGTGGAGCACTGGTTAGTGGGTGCGGCCTTAGTGGCTTGTCTGCCCTGCCGCTACCCCTGCTTGGTTAGCGATAGGCTGCTGAGGACAGCGTTCACCGTTCCCTCCACCCGTGGCATCTTGGTTCGGCTACCGTGAATCGTCGAGCTTGAGCACTTGGCCTACCCGGTAGCCCGACATCGACGGCATACCCATACTGTAGTACGGTAGAAGCTCCTCCTTTCCTGTTCCCGTGGGTAATGGAGCGGGAGATGTATGTTGTGCAGCATACATACACTACTAGGTACTCATGGATTGTAAAAATAAATAATTTGATGTTGTATGCTATTGTGGACCAATAAGCTGAAGGAAAGGCGAGCGATCTTAGTAAAACCATCCCCCTACGTTTACTCAGCTCCCTGGTCTTCACGAGCTTTGCAGAAGCTCAAGCTGTTTTATATAGGTATAACCTACTATGTATATTCATCTAAGCAGAAACACCTCTCTTGGCTATTTTTATTACCCACCAGTCAGCGCGAGAATTAATGTCCACTCAGTATGGTACCTGCATTCCAAATAATGTACTGTCACAAGCCATGTGCCTTGATTTAGAACTCTTATCTAATCTTCTATACTACATCCACGGGTCCATTTGAGGTGGGTAGGTAGGTAGTTAGGTACTGAGTGCCACATCAGCCACAGATGCTTTCTTCAGCCTCATCGGTGACCACATGGCGGGGCATCTGTGCAACCCACGGCGCTAATCCGAAAGGGGGATTAAGCTTGCCCAGGATTTCATAATTTGGAGGTACCAAGGCAGCCTCACGGTTACGACACTCAGCTAGACCACCTACCTAAGTACTGCAAACCTCACAGCCTTCCTACCATCGCCAATCACCAATTCCCACATCTCACCAAACTATCATCCTCCCCCTACCCCCCACGTACATATCGTAAATACCCCTAGAATTGTTGACACAAAGGCCCTCGTCTTTACGATGCCTGCCACCACTGCTGAGACGCTCTCGTTCGTCAGCAGAAATGTCACCGTTGCACCCCTCGTTCTGTTATCCGTCGTAGACCACTTCAACCGGGCAGCTAAAGGAACACGAAAGCGCGTTGTCGGCGTATTGCTAGGCCAGAACGATGGGAAGAATGTCCGGGTATCAAATAGTTTCGCAGGTTCGCCGCAGCACCCCACGTCCATTTCCGCATTTGCCCCTGTTAGCTAATCTGGTATCGCTGTTTGTAGTACCGTTCGAGGAAGAGAGCGACGACCCCTCGGTTTGGTTTCTCGACCATAACTATGTGGAGAACATGAACGACATGTTCAAGAAGGTGAACGCACGCGAAAAGTTAATAGGCTGGTACCACTCCGGACCCAAGCTTCGCGCTTCCGACCTCGAGATCAATGAGCTCTTCAAGCGATACACAGCGAACCCTCTACTTGTCATCATTGACGTTCAACCGAAGGAGTCTGGTGTACCGACAGACGCATACTTCGCTGTCGAAGAGATCAAAGACGTAGGTGCTTTTTCAAAATTAATATCCACAAGCTGGGTTGACGATATGTGACTGCAGGACGGTACAACCACATCGAAGACATTCGTACACACGCCCTCCACAATCGAGGCCGAAGAAGCCGAAGAAATAGGAGTCGAGCATCTTCTCAGAGATATCCGTGATGTTGCCATCGGCACACTATCAACCCGCATTACAAATCAGTTGCAGTCACTGCAAGGACTGCACCTACGTTTGAGGGAGATCCAGACCTACCTCCAGAAAGTGCAAGACAAGCAATTACCGGTGAACCATGCTGTTCTTGGCAATCTGCAAGACATATTCAACCTTCTGCCTAACTTATCTACACCGAAGCCTGGTGGCGAATCCAAGAGCTCCAGCGTTGGTGAGCTGGGTTATGCCATGAGTGTCAAGACGAACGACCAGCTGTTGGCTATCTACCTCAGCAGTCTGATTCGAGCTATTACTGCCTTTCACGACCTCATCGAGAACAAGATCCAAAACAGGCAGCAACAAGAAGAAAAGGAAGCAAAGAAAGAGGAGGCCGCCGCAGAGAAGGAGAAGAGCGAAAAGGATAAGAAGGAAGCCGGTGCAAATGGCCCCAGCACCGACACTGGGGACAAAGGCCCCGAAAAGGAAAAGAAGAAATAGAGAGGGCGAAGCTGGGACATGCGAGTTAACAGGCGATAGAACGTCGCAGGTCAAGCAGCAATTATGGCCTCGCTGAAGACCACAGAGGCTGTGTATAATACCCTAGCTTCGATTAAATAAGATCAAGAAGCTATCTGAGCTGCTATGAGCAGCTTCTAGGCTAATAGACGATGAACGAAGCATGCATGATGAATTACAAGATAACATTGTTATTGCACTACCAATGTCGTGACACTGCAGTAGAGGGTTTGAAGTTTTTAGAAGACCCGTCTAAGTGGATCAGCATACGATGCAGCTTAAATTTGGTTTGGTGGTTGGTGATAGTGGTCTCTTACCGCATGTTCCAAGAGTGTCTTTTTAGATGGTTGACCCCGTTGCTTATGTGAATTTATTATTTCATTTGAGACCCAGGAACACCATGTTTTTGTCGGTCCTCAAGTCTGTATAGTGGTAGTTTTAAGTTGGTAATTATAGTAACATACATAGCATATGAACATTCGTCAAGCAGCTTGGTCCGGAGACATTTGCGCCGTGTGAGAGTTTTCTCTGTGTATGTTCCGCCGCTTGTGTAGGGACCGATTTAGAGAATCCCCTCAACGCCCCTCTCATAACAAACAGTCCGTTTCTCATTTTTTCCCTGTATGCGTCGTTAGAAGCAGGAGTGATCCCTGTAAGCCATCGCGATATCATAAACCTCATAGATCCCCAGCCAAACCAGCGCCCTCCTCCTTGCCCACTATACGCTCCTCCATATACCCGCCTAGCACCGCGTTCCACTTCTCGGCCAACACGCAGGCGAGCAGGTGCTTGCAGCAGGGCACCCCTCCTCCCGCGTCATCTTTCCCGTCCGCGCTCAGCCCGCCGAATTCCCATGCCTGGCCTGCGTCTCCAGCACTGCTCATTGCGTCATCGTCTTCCTGGGTAGCAGCCGCGAGGGTTATCGGATACCCTCCTGGTTGAGATGCGGATGGGAACGGGGGAGAGGGAAGAGGTGGGAATGCGGAGAATGCGAACGCGGCGCATGTGCAGTTCCAGCTTGAGAGGCGCACTATGTACGCCCGCCCCCCGGAGGATGTCGAGTGCTGCCGTCTGTGGGATTGTGGTTGGGCGGAGCGGACTAGATGGTAGAGGGGTGGTGGTTTGTTCTGCTCTTGCATGTTTGGAATCCCGTCGTCAGCTTCGGATTCATGAGCTGAGGTTATGGTGACATCTTGGACATTTGTGGGGTGCGGAGCAGCATCTTGCTTGAGAATCACGCGCGTCACGAGTCGTCGGTCGAGCAAGTCAAGTGCGGGAAGCAGAGTAGATGGGTATATAACGTGGAGAGTTGTGAGAATGGGACGGTAGGCTGGTGGTATGAGTCTAAATGGATTGGTTGATGTGCTTGCGCTGGCATGTGGGTTTGAGGATCTATGACATGAAGTCGTTGCAGTCGCATTGTCAGCTATGGGGATGCATGAGAGGCTTGAGATGAGAGACGTCAGGATGTCTCGTGGGGTCGGAATGGTCGTCATCATGCTTCATTGTGTAGTCTAGACTCTTGTCGTGAGCGTCAACTTATTATCTGTGAATATAATCGTAAGAAATGTCAAGGTAAAATGATCGGAGATCCATTGATTCATTAAGCCATCTCAGTGTTATGGATATGATCATTTAATACCTATGCTGCACCATCATAATAATTTCCCATGAATGAGGTCAGGAACTTTAGCTATAAAAATTGATATGATTAAATATACAGGCTTAGCTTTTGCACTTCCTTATAACTCTATACCTAACCTGAATGAAGATCTACAAGTAGGTACCTAAAGCTTTTCAGGACCCAGAACGTTGTTCTGGTATTGCCCCACTAGGCAATTGATAGTCCCGCTACCCAACCCCAAGTGGGCTAGGCTACGCCTTATTATGGGGTCCTTGCCGAACCAGATTTAAGTACTGTATACGTACTTCTGTACTACTTACGTCTCAAAGGATGTCAACTTCGAGATTTCAGAGATAGCACAGCATCAGCTGAATTCCTTTAATTCAAACAACCCATGAGCCACTTAAAGCCTGCTAGCTAGCAGTGGGGAAGTGCCGAGAGGTAGCAAACTCACCGGTCATGCGATTACTGAACTCTAGAAGTCTCCGAGTAGAGGAGTTCACAGCGTCGAGCGCCCCGGAATATGCCAGTACGTAATTTCATCTCTCACTTCGCCCGAAGGCTGAAGATCTCCTGATCTACTAATCTGAGAGTCGATCTTCGGACACCTCATGCCCCTTAACCCCAATATTCCATTTCACCAACAGAAATGCACTCACTCATGATGCCGCAGTCTTGTCCCACACATGGGGCGACAACGAGGCGTCCTTCAGGGAATGGAATTCTCGCTTTACGAGGTTGAAGAAGTCTAAGAAGGCAGGGTTTGCCAAAATTCTATCCACCTGCAAGCGTGCGCTTCGAGATGGGCTCTTATACGTATGGGTCGACACCGTCTGCATCGACAAGTCCAGCTCAGCCGAGTTGTCCGAGGCTATCAACTCCATGTTCGTCTGGTACGAGAATGCAAAGGTGTGCTACGTTTTCCTTGAGGATGTCCGGAGTGACCTACCCAGTGAGGTCAACATATTAGACGTCTTCCAACGCAGTAGATGGTTCACCCGGGGTTGGACGCTGCAGGAGCTTCTAGCTCCCGACTACATCTTGTTTTTCTCTCGCGATTGGGTCGAACTTGGGACTAAGAAAGGGTTGGCGAGCTCTATCTCCGCCGTAACGGGAATAGACCAGCTTTGTCTGTGCAAAGAAAAGAAATTACACGATTACAGTATTGCCCAGCGCATGTCATGGGCCGGACTCAGATCCACTACTCGAGAAGAAGACATTGCATACAGCTTGCTAGGTCTGTTTAATATCAACATGCCTTTACTCTACGGTGAAGGGAAAAGAGCATTCCGGCGTTTACAAGAAGAAATCATAAAAGTTTCAGACGACCACAGCATCTTCACCTTCGATACTCTGAGTTCACAAGACTCTCTACTGGCAGACCATCCCAGGCATTTTCTCTCCTCCGGACAAATTCTGCCAAGATTTGAAGCGAGATTGACGCCGCCATTCCATTTTACCAACGCGGGTTTATCATTGTCGACGCCCTTAATTCGCACGTTGTCTCCGTTCTGGGTTCTGGCCGTACTCAACTGCTTCGAAGTCGACACCGGTAACGGCTCGCGTTTGCTACAAATCTGCCTACCGCTTCTAGGCAAAGATAACACGTACATGCGCGCTCGCGATCCTATAAGTCTGGTCAGGAGGCCCTTGAAAGATGCCAAGACAGAGATTCAGTACGAGCTCCAAAATCTGACGACGTCAACCATCACTAGCTACCTTGTGACCTACTTCACCCGGGTTTATCCCGCATTCGGAGCTGAGCTCGACAGTGTCATGAAAGGGTTTGCAGACGACGACACGCAAAAGTCGGCCTTTATGCTGACATTCCCGCGTGGTATGGCTAATTACCACTTAGTCGGGGCATATCCCTCCGGGGCTCTTCAAGAAGACGCTAGCCTGTTCTGCCCGCCCTTCGGGACAACTGGTCATCCATTCTCTCATGGGCTCGTCGTCTTCGAGGAGAGTTTGGACGATATGAGCGGAAGCACAACATCAAGCACGGCGCAGACACTAGGAACCGGCAAGCGAATCGGGATCTACTTGGCGCAATCTGACGACTCTGTCGCTTACAGTTGGATGTGCCGCCTTGTTCCAAACCCGGACGAAGACTTCTACAACCGAAGTAGCGAACTATGGCCCTTCGAGACGGACCCTGATAGTTGGGGTCACTACGATCATGATCGGCACTTCATTGTAGCTGCTCACTCGCAGCTAGCGTATCATAACCGTCCGCGTCAGGTCGTTCTTGTCGAGATTGCTTTCGATGCGCAAGCTACCTAGCAGGATATGTCATTATCTATCATGATCTACATCAAGATACAATCTACACCACGACGTGCATTTAACGCAATAGTGTCAGTAGTTATATTTCAGCCAGCCAATCATACTAGTCACACTAGCAACTACCCTGGTGTCAATTGCCGGTAAGATCTAATTCAGTACATCATGGGAATTGTATAAGGGCTGCGTCTAGATGAAATAATCACCTTGAGACGCCGCAGCACGGGCTATACAATTTCTTTTGCCCAGGTCGGCTCCAGGTCCGGTGCACCAAAGTGCAAACCCTGGAATACCAGAAAAAACGGCGCTCTCTGCAACGGCAAGAAAGGCATACTCTTTGACAAACCCGGCAGCGCGCGCCATCGTGTATCACTAGAATCTTGCTTGCGAGAAACGGTTCAGTGTTGAACTGATCACGTTTGCAGCGAGTAAGGAGGTTAATTCTACTCGGACTTGGGCTTCATCATGTACTTCTCGACTTGGGGCTCTAAATTCAGCGGACTATCTGACTTGAGTAGCTGACATTGACAGCACTGTGTATAAGTTTGTAACTACGAGCAGGATATATATAAGCATTTATGCAATACTAGTAGGGGTCTGACCTGCTAGCAATGGCTGGAGGCGAGGAGCGACGCTGGGGCCCCTATCGTTCGAACTGTTGAAATCAAAGGCTCTGCAAGCCTCACTCAAAAGACCACCTACAAGATCCTTGTTTGGCTTTGACTCTTAGATAGGGGATGCTGGCCATTCGTAACCTCCGTAATATCATGTCACGCCTGAGGCACCTGCTCTGGCGCATGTGCAGCCTCAATAGTCTCATATCACCACACCTAAGGCATCGATGTATGGACTTGAGACCCAGGCAAACCTATCAGCTCTTCAGATTCCACAACACCACTCTTATGGCATCACGTTCATTGCCTGGCCGGCGAGAAGGTTGGGGTCTACCAGTACCTGTCGCCCAGCTTCACCTCGGGCGTCTTACCAACCACATGCATACCGATATTTTGAGAATAACGCTCAGAGAGCTTAGGTAGACGCCCCGGTGTATCCATTAGGAATCTAAATTGATTAATTATATATAAATCACCATGCATATGACTACTATATTAGCCTCCTATAAAAGAAGTAGCTAAAAGGTTATAAAAATATTATAAAAACTTGAACATAATATACGACTCAAAGGACAGGTAAGAAGCAAAATGCATCAGCCGTGAATCGAACACGGGGCCCATCGATGGCAACGATGGATTTTACCACTAAACCACTGATGCTTAGTAATTTATGATGTACTAGGAGAACTCGCTAAGAAATGTATAGTATTTCCCCGCACTAAGCTCAATTGAGGAACATTCTTCATACTAAAATTCGCGTTTCGACCCAAGCCGCCAGTTCTTCCCTACAGAGGAAGTTTAGAAAACAACCAACCTAAGAATCGTAATTACCCTTATAGTAATTAATGGCCGCATGTTGAACGCGTTATTCAGCTTTGCCATTATTAAGGCACAAACAATAGCGATATAACCTTACTTACCCATGGCAGCGTGCATGGGGCCAGATCAGGTTGATGACAAGGATTTCATGCCTGCAAGTTACTTAGGCCAACGTTTATTTAATGAATAGTGATGATTGGCACTTTTATCGGCAGTGTGCTCGTGAGCTACTATCAAACAATGGCTAATACCCAATGCCTTATGGGATGGCCGTTCTCCGCCTTCACAAATGTGGTGTCAAGCTTTTGGGAGTTGGGCGTCGATACTAAAGTACACATGGCATGGGCTAATGCTTATGGGCATCGTAGCGAGGTATGTCACTGGATGGCGCTCCTCAACTTATTGTGCAATAATAACAATCCTTCCCACGACCGCGTGCAGCCTGTTTCAATACCCAGTAGGTATACGAGTCCACGCCCTTGTTGTTGAGGATCCTGGATATGCCTCTTCAAGCACTCCCTCGCCGTCGGAATTCCTTAACAGTACACATTTTGTAAGCAGACTGATGCATATGATTGCCCTTAAACATCCTAAACAGTCATAGTTATTATTTAGTATATGCTTTCCGGCGATGAATAAGTAGGCAGACAATGGCAGAAGTCGAGATGTTTAGGCAGCTGTCCACTAGTGTCGAGGGCGGGGACCGAGTAACCCCTGGCTGGTGGCGTCTCGAGCTGAGCGATGCGTCACGAAGCACCAACCGCGCAGGGTTTATATCGAATGTTTTAGATATAAAAGCGGAAAGCTGATCTTTATTTGCTGCAGTACAGTAGGTAGTTATGCAATCCTACATTCTCTCTGCTTAAGCTTCTCTTTGAATACACTTTCGGCGCATCTCCTCACAACAGCAGCAACAATGGCGCCGCCTTCGTCAGTCCTAGGACTGACTATGCAGTCCATCTCTCTGACCAAAATCCGTGAGCTCGAGAAGCAACGAGAGAGATACGAATATCAGAAAAATGTGGTGCTAGCTGCGGCTGAGAAGCACCCTGGCAATATCCGCGAGAGGATCACCGAACTTCTCTCGGGCGTGAAGAGCCTCTGTGAACCTGAGCTGGCGCAGGATACGCGAGTTCTAAACATCGATTTGTGGCTCCAGCAATCTGCCTATGATAGCTCCATGCCGGTTCAGATGTTGGAATCATATGAGACACTGCTCCGCTCGAAACTCGAAGTGCAGAGCCGGAAGCTTGGTATCGGGCAGTTGTGGTCTCGCCTTGTAACTGAGTGGATAAACTCGACAACGCCGATAGGCGAAGCGCCCGGTTCCAATAATGAGTCAGAGGAAGCCGACCGTCAGGAAAAGCGTCTCAAAGAACTCTGTGAGAAGTTTGAAACAGTGGTCTTCACGCCGCTGGAGACTGATGAGGACAGAATCGAACACTACATGCAAGGTCTCTTCAGCGGCGACGAAGCCAAGAAGTCACTGGAGACTTTAAGGTCTCGGATTCAAAGGCTTGAAGAGGATTTGTTTCGTAAGAATGAGCCATTTAACCGTGAGGTCTTAGGCTGGTGTATAAATGGACTATTGGCCGAGGATCTTCTCAGCGATGAGAAGCAGACTATTCTACGCGAGTTCCTCGAAAACCCGGTGGTCCTCAATGAGATTGCCGACGTTTTGAATATGCGGTTCGCCGATTTTGACAATTGGTCCTGGGAGGCTGGCGAGCAGGGTATACCAGTCCTGCCGCGACCGCAATTGAATGGGAAGTATCGAATTTGGATGGACGAGGACGTCCTGCAAGCCATCTTCATCCATTACGTAGGCATAAAGCACTGCGTCAGCCTGAAAAGTGTCCTGACCCGTTTCTTGCCCCGTCTGGAGTCGAGCCGTCCGGACGAGGCGTGGAATTGGCGAGCGGGCGAACACATGACCAGCACCGAGCGTATAAGATATGAGTACTTCACTGGAATGAGATTTCTTTCTAACGGAGGAGTGGACAACATCCGTTCGAGTTCATTTCGTGAGTCTTTCTTCTTGTCGCAGCTCCCGGCCTCGGAGACAACAATTGGCAAGAATCGAGCATATGTCAACGACGGCAATGTCGAGGAAGATGGCGAAGATGGCGAAGAGAAGGAGGAGAAAATCGAGAAATCCACCGAAAACTTCAACGTTAAGCAGAAGCTCCTCCGTACATTGGCTACCGAGGCGATAGTACATCGCACATTGCACGGAGAGGCCGCCGTTATCCAATCAGATCTTCAGTGGTACGCGACTGGACTCTCACACACAACCATCTTCGCGGTAATGCGGTTCCTTGGGTTCTCTGAGAGGACCATCTCCTTTTACAGAAAGGTCCTCCAAGCGCCCCTCAATATGGTTTCGACACCGGGGGAATCTCCCACCGGACAGCCTAGAATTCGCCAGCGTGGCGTGCCGATGGCTCACGCGCCGGAAAAACTCACGGGCGAAATGATTCTGTTCATCATGGACCTAGCCGTCAACAAGAAGACAGGCATGCTACTCTATCGCCTGCATGACGATTTGTTTCTATGTGGCGAACCGTCGCGCTGCGCTCAAGCATGGAAGGCGATGGAGGAATTCGCAGACATCATGGGTGTCGAGTTCAACGAGCACAAAACCGGCTCAGTGTACTTGACCAACCCCGAGAAGAGCCGCGATGCCGAAATCGAGAGCGGACTGCCTGAGGGCGTCGTCCGGATAGGCCACCTCCTCCTCGACAAAAACAGCGGAGAGTGGGTTCTTGACCAAGATCAAATCGACGAGCACGTAGCTCAGTTACAAAAGCAACTGGCAGCTTGCACCAACATTCTCGACTGGGTCAAGACCTGGAATAGTTGCATTAGCCGATTTTTCAGTCACACGCTCGGAGAACCTGCCTACTGTTTTGGTCAGAAACATGTAGACAGTGTGCTAGAGACATACCAACGTATTCAAAGGGTGCTTTTCAAACCTGTAGATCTGCCCGAGGGTGACAATAGTGAGACCACGGCTGAAGGCAGTGTCGTCGACTACCTCAAGTCGAAGATCCAAGAGCGCTTCGGGGTCTCAGACGTCTCGGGTGCTTTCATCTTCCTGCCCGAAAAGTTGGGTGGGCTAGGTGTCAAGAATCCCTTTATTCCGTATCTAGCTTATCGGAACCGGTTTCTCGAAAAATCGCGAGAGTCATCGCCCGATAGTATTATGCGCACGTACTGTAAGTCCCCTGCAGCAATCCGATATCCTTGTCATCTCCCTATGTGGTACCTTGCTTCTTCTGTGTAAGCCTGGGAATTATGTAACAAACAGGTACTGACTGTCTCGCCGCAGTGCAGAAGGAAAGAACAGAGTACGAGGAAGACCGTAAAGTGGTCGCGAGGTGTACGACCGCCGAGCAGCGTCTGGAGCGCGTCCGCGCATTATATCCGACGAGCCCGTGGTTCGAATATGCGCAATCAGTCCTGGGCAAAATCCTCGTGCCAGGCGAGGAAGATGATTTCATGGGCTATGAGGAGTACACACGCCATAGCGAATCGACCAGTCGTATTGTCGGTGGGGCCTATAACAACCTCTTAGAAGTCCCTAGCCAGAAGGGCGCAACGCTAGAGCCGTTTGTAACAGACGCACTATTTCGCGCCGGAATTAAGGATTGGGACAATCCGAGGGTTCTCCAGATTCAATGGGTCCTGCAGCTGTACCAAGACGAACTCATGGAGCGCTGGGGAGGCTCCAGGCTTGTCGATGAGAAGTATTTGCCGCTGGGACTGCTGGCTATGATGAGACGTAAGGCTGTGCAGTGGACCATGGTGCTTTGAGGGGGGGCATCTGGAGAAGTGTCTACCGAAATAAACGCCGGCGAGATCGTAACCTATATCTCACTTTGTGGTTAATATCCGGGTCTGCCTTTTCGGAGCGATATGGACGCGATTATTGTGATTCTATCTGTTTGTCTATAACAAAACACCTCTGTATGCATTATAAGAGTCGTGCGTGGTCTCCTGAATCATGATGTATTAGCCTGAGTCTTCTAACGGATGCCCCCCTTCTAATTATTCTATTCGTTTTATCCTTTCATCATACTGTTTCTTGAACCGCTACCGCTTTATAACCCTTGGCACGGTTTCGTCTCGCTGCAAAATACCTCCAGCCGAAAATGCAGCTCGTGATAAATAACGCCGTGACCACGATCCCCCCCACGACGTACTCAATGACCAAGTAGATGTGGGAGCCAATCCAGCCAAACCAGGCGTTGTCCCACTGGTCCCAAGAGCCGCCATGCTCTTGAGTCCAAAAGATATAAGGGTCGGGTTGATTGGGCCGCATGTCCATTAGAATATGATGGAGTGGTCCCCACCCATGGCCGTCGAAACCCTTCACAGACCCATCACCAGAGAGCAACCGATGATACTGCTCCCATATCGCCGTCACGAACCACTGGCCACTCGTGTAACTAACGATGATGTATGGGAGAAACCAGTTCCAATTATACGGTATTAAGGATTCGGTCAGGAGGTTGAAAAATGGATGGCCGGGCTGGCCTCCGATGATGTTATTACTCAAGGTGCCATGCCCTCCATCCGTAGTAAAAGCAGGAAAGTATGTGATAGGATCGAGATTCTCGCGGCATCCCTGTAAAAAGTATGTTAATCAACATTATCGGTTTTAATATAGCTCATAGCGGCAGAATGAATTGAAAAGAATGACTTGAAGGAAACGCTCTCACATTATCAAGGTCAATATAAATACCGCCAAAATGGCGAAGTGCGAAATACCGAATCACATCAACCCGCTGAATAGGGAATTTGTAGTTGTCGTAGGTGGATAAGAACCACTCAAAGTTGTCTTCGATAAACTCGCGGGAGTCTTTGATGGTCCACAGCTTATACTCCCAATCGGGATGGAGGTCTATGCAAGACTGTTGCGCCGCTGTCCAGTCGTCAGGCAGAGAGATGACGGTATTCTCTGGGTCAGTCCAATTGTGGTAGACCTGGTGTATGATCTTGGGAACGACGGGAACGGCAGTGTCGTTTCGGGCCTTGCGAGCAATGGAAGCGTCGAGTATCTCGCGTTGCGTGACAAGTATGCCGGAATGTGTTTTGAAGAAACCGAATAGATTGGCAAAGTCGTAGAGGCGAAGAGTAAGATGTAAGATGAACAAAATCGACAGACCTATGATGAGAAGCTTGAGCGCGCGTCGGACACGAGGCGAGTTTGGCAGCATCGTGTCATCGGCGCCTCGGTCTGTCAATGGAATTATTCAAACGTGGAGTTGGTCCCAAGTCAGGATAAGCTTTGAACTCGTCCTCCGGCCTGCAATTTGTTTCTGCCTGGGTCTTAGTCTGATTGCTGGTCTTCCTTGTTGCTTCGTCTGACTGGATCCTGATCCTCCCTGCGCTCCTGTGCCCATGTGGCTCTCACCCTACCATATTACTGGCTTAAATTTGAAGCTTACGTGCGTATGCGAGGGTCAACTACAATGGGTCCTGCAGAGATCTACATTAGAGAGAAAAAGGGGCGGGACAGGAGACGATGATGGCAATTATTAAGTATATCTCTGTGGCCCTTTTCTGTCTTGAAAACTGTGTTGGCTAACTTCGAACTATTGCTATCACTACGGCTACTATGAAAATTCAACAAGAACAAAGACCTCATAATTGCTAATAATAGGGCCTGATATTACGCGATCTCGTAGCGTAATCGTACTACTCCATAATTATACTCAGCTGTACGGAGTAGTACGCGAGTAGACCCCGTCGTTTACCTAGATCCTAGGTAACCATGACGGTAGAGCGCAATCAGTAAAATGGTGACTGAAGACCACAACAGCAATCATTATATATAAGCAAAAAATAAACAGAAAAAAAGAACTGCGACCGTGCAAAATAACGGTTTCGAATGAAAAACTGTTTAGGTTGGAGAGATCCTTTTGGTAGGTAGTAAGGATTATTACCGTAATTATTATCAGATTTAAGGGGTAGAAATAATAGCCCTATTGAATAGATTCTCCACCTACACCTATTTAATATAGCGCGCACAAATACAAAAATATAACTTTATATATAATTAATTTAAATTAATTATTAATTAATTAAAATCGCTTAATTTTAACAATTAAAAATTTTATATATTTAATACTACTATTAAAGCTAAATTAAG